>VWPU01008221.1:15359-53412 GCA_013398955.1 Callaeas wilsoni | reverse complement strand
TTCCCCTTACGCCCCATTCCCATTACAAACCCCATTCCCATTACAAAACCCACATTCCCATTACAAACCCCCATTCCCCTCAGCCATTCCCGTTACAAACCCTCCATTCCCATTACAAACCTCACATTCCCATTACAAACCCCCATTCCCCTCACCCATTCCCGTTACAAACCCCCCATTCCCGTTAAAAACCCCCCATTCGCATTACAAGCCCCACATTCACCTTACAAACCCCATATTCCCATCAAACATTCCCCTTACAAACCCCCCCATTCCCCTCAGCCATTCCCCTTACAAACCCCCCCATTCCCCTCAGCCATTCCCATTACAAGCCCCCCTTCCCCTCAACCATTCCCCTTACAAAACCCCCCTTGCCCTCAACCATTCCCATTACAAAACCCCACATTCCCACCAAACATTCCCTTTACAAACCCCCCCATTCCCCTCAGCCATTCCCATTACAAGCCCCCCTTCCCCTCAACCATTCCCCTTACAAAACCCCCCTTGCCCTCAACCATTCCCATTACAAAACCCCACATTCCCACCAAACATTCCCTTTACAAACCCCCCCATTCCCCTCAGCCATTCCCATTACAAGCCCCCCTTCCCCTCAACCATTCCCCTTACAAACTCCCCATTCCCATTACAAACCCCATTCCCGTTACAAACCTCACATTCCTGTTACAAAACCCCACATTCCCCTCAGCCATTCCCCTTACAAACCCCCCATTCCCCTCAACCATTCCCCTTACAAACTCCCCATTCCCATTACAAACCCCACATTCCCCTCAAACATTCCCCTTACAAAACCCAACATTCCCTTCATAAACCCCACATTCCCCTCAACCATTTCCCTTACAAACCCCACGTTCCCGTTACAAACGCCCCATTCCCCTCAGCCATTCCCGTTACAAACCCCCATTCCCATTACAAACTCCCATTCCCATTACAAACCCCCATTCCCATTACAACCCCCACATTCCCATCAACCATTCCCGTTCCAAACCCCATTCCCCTCAGCCATTCCCATTACAAATCCCTCATTCCCATTACAAACCCCCCATTCCCATTACAAACCCCATTCCCGTTCCAAACCCCACTCCCCTCAGCCGTGCCCGCTCCCGTCGGTGTCCGTGTAACGGGGCCGCGCGCGTGTCCCCGCAGCGACGAGGAGCTGGAGGACGCGCGGGCGCTGCTCTACCTGCCCATCGCTCCCGAGGTGGAGGATCCCGAGGAGAATCCCTACGGACCCCCTCCGGACGCCGTGCCCGGCTCCCTGCCCGACGAGGGGCTGGGCTCGGACAAGAAGAGGCAGAGCTCCTCTGACGGGCCCCAGGCCCCCAAGAAAAAACCCAAAACCACCAACATCGAGCTCCAGGGAGTCCCTAACGACGGTGGGTGGGAGCATTCCCAGGATTTGGGGTTGTCCTGAGGCATCAAGAGGGAGCTGGTTTGGGATTTCAGGGATCTTCCCGTGGGTTTCTCCTTCCCTGGGAGTCGTTCAAGCAGCAGCTTGAGAGGTGCGAGTTTGGGGGTGGTTTGCCAGCTGGGAATGAGGGAAGAATCCTGGGATTGGGGTTTTTCGTGGGATTACGGAATGGTTTGGGGCCCATCTCCCTGCTGGACCAGGGGCTGGGCTCGGACAAGAAGAGGCAGAGCTCCTCTGACGGGCCCCAGGCCCCCAAGAAAAAACCCAAAACCACCAACATCGAGCTCCAGGGAGTCCCTAACGACGGTGGGTGGGAGCATTCCTGGGATTTGGGGCCATCCCACAGCTTGGGGCATCGGGAGGGAGCCGGTTTGGGATTTCCCCCCCATTTTCCACCGTAACCCACCCCAAACTCCCATTTCCCTCCCATTTTCCACCATAACTCACCCCAAACTCCCATTTCCCCCACATTTCAAGGCATAACCCACCCCAAACTCGCATTATTCCCACATTTTCCTGGGTAACTCACCCCAAACTCCCATTTCCCCCACATTTCACGGCATAACCCACCCCAAACTCGCATTATTCCCACATTTTCCTGTGTAACTCTCCCCAAACTCCCATTTCCCCCCCATTTTCCACCGTAACCCACCCCAAGCTCCTATTTCCCTCCCATTTTCCACCAGAACTCACCCCAATCTCCCATTTCCCCCACATTTCACGGCATAACCCACCCCAAACTCCCATTTCCTCCACATTTTAAGGAATAACTCACCCCAAACTGCCACTTCCCCCACATTTTCCTGGGTAACTCACCCCAAATTTTACATACATACATTTTCCAGCATAACTCACTCCGAATTCCCATTTTCCACCATAACTCACCCCAAACTCCCATTTCCCCACATTTTCCACCATAACTCACCCCGAATTCCCATTTCCCCCCCTCGGCACAGAAGTCCATCCGCTGCTGGGCGTGAAGGGCGATGGTAAATCCAAGAAGAAGCAAGCAGGCAGGCCTAAAGGATCAAAAGGTAAAGACAAAGATTCTCCATTTAAACCGAAACTCTACAAAGGGGACAGAGGTTCTTTACCTCTGGAAGGAGCGGCCAAGGGTAAAGTGCAGGCGGAGCTGGGCCAGCCCCTGACAGGTAAGGAACCGCTGTCACCCTCCTCGCCTTGCTTTGTGCTCACCTGACTTCCTTAGGGGCCTTCCCAGCTTCCCAAAAAAAAAATTCCCTCCCTCCCCCTTTCAGCTGCTCAGCAAGGAGAGGCAAAATTGGATTTTTTTTTTGGTTTTTTTAAGGAATATTTTGAAGGTAAAATCCATCCCCGTCCCCGCCGCGTGCTGTGCGGTGGGCGCTGAGAGCTGTTCCTAAAGCTGGGAATCCCTTCAGTCCCTTCCGTTCCTGCCCTCAGCTCCTGCAGGAATCGTGAAATATCGGGATTTTGGTTGGTTTTATGGGGTGGGAAATGGGAATAAGGAAGGATTCTGCAGTTATCCCGTGCTGTCATTGGCAGGCAGAAAGGAGAAAAAAGGAGCATCAGGAGTGGTTTGGTGATAAAAAAACCCCCTGGGATAAAATCCAGCAGCTCCATTTCCTCTTCCCGGCTGTGCTGTGGCTTTGTTAAAATTCCACAAGTTTGGGGTTTTCCTCCTTCACAGCTGCTGCAAATCAGGAGGAATTTGGGGTTTCCCCCCTTCTTTTGCCGTATTTTGCTCTGTGCCAAAGCAGGACGCTCAGCAATCGCCTCCCTCGGGTCCCAGCCTGAGCCTCAAATATTTCCCATTATCCAATTCCCTATTTTTTTTTGGGAAGAGCTCCTCCCAGCCCAGCACAGAGAGCACATTTCTGGCTGCAGTGATGATTTTTTTTTTAATTTTTTTTTTTTAAAGATTTTAACCCAGAACTCAGGATTGGGGATAGGAACAGCTCCAGAGGTGGATTTGATGGATCACATTTTGCATTTCCTCGAGCCCAGCAGCTGCTGCCGTGGATTTTAGGCTCTCCAGGAGTGATTTATTCCCTCTTTTCCTCCCCTCGCTGCCGCCCACCCTGCTCTTTGTCCTTCCTGCTCAGCTCCTCGGTGTCGCTTGTCCCAATCGTTGCTATCCGCAGGGAACGGGAATATCTGATGGAAAAACCCAGGGGATGTTCTCTGGGAATTTTCCACCCGGAAAAATCCGGGATTGGAAGAGCCGGGAGCATCCTCGCTTGGGGTTTGGGAGGTGCCGGGGTGGGATTTGCTTCTTGGGGGATTTTTTTGGGATTTTCCAAGCGTTTAGGGTGTTTTCAAGGATGGCAGGGAACACCTGGATCCTCCCAGGGCCGGTTGGGAGATCGTGAATTTCATCAGCAAGCCCCGTTAATGATTGCTCTTATCACTGCTAATTAATATAATTAGCAATAGAAACGAGGCAGGATCGTGGCCTGGAAGCTGAACCTTGCGGTTTCCAAGGAGAATTCCAACCCTCAGCTTCCAAGCAGTGCTGGATACTCGGATTTTCCATGTTGGAGGGGCTGGATGAGCAGGAGGTGCTCTCAGAAAAGCGCTCAGATCTTTAATTAACATCTAATTACCACGGGAATTAACATCTAATTACCACGGGGTGCTGACTGTAACTTTGTACTCGGCTGCTGCTCCGAATTCCTCGTTTTCTGTGGAGCTTGGAGTTGTTTCCATGCTGGGAAATCCCATTCCCAGTCCCTCTGGAATGTTCCGGATGCAGCAGCAGAGCAGCCAGACTCCTTTCCTGGTTTTTCTGGTTTTCCCCCTCCTTGCCCAGCCCTCCTTGGGAGGATTTTGGTGCAGGAAACTCTGGGATTTATTTCCCTGCTTTTGGGTCGGGATGAGGTTCTTGAGCCGGCCTGGGAATTTGTTTCCCTCAAAAATGGGTTTAGACCCAAATTCCCGCCCTCTCCCGTTTATTTGCCCACCCTCTCCCATTTATTTTCCCACCCTCTCCCATTTATTTCCTTGCTCTCTCCCGTTCATTTTCCCTCCCTCTCCCGTTTATTTTCCAGCTCTCTCCTGTTTATTTTCCTGCCCTCTCCCATTTATTTCCTTGCCCTCTCCTGTTTATTTTCCCACCCTCCCATTTATTTATTTTCCCACTCTCTCCTGTTTATTTATTTTCCTGCCCTCTCCCATTCATTTTCCCTCTCTGTCCCGTTCATTTTCCCTCTCTGTCCCGTTCATTTTCCCTCTCTGTCCCGTTCATTTTCCCTCTCTGTCCCGTTCATTTTCCCTCTCCCCCCCCTTTATTTATTTTCCCCCCCTCTCCCATTTATTGATTTTCCTGCTCTCTCTCGTTTATTTTCCCATCCTCTCCCATTTATTTATTTTCCCTCCCTCTCCCGTTCATTTCCCCGCCCTCTCCCGTTTATTTTCCCTCCCTCTCCCGTTCATTTCCCCGCCCTCTCCCGTTTATTTTCCCTCCCTCTCCCGTTCATTTCCCCGCCCTCTCCCGTTTATTTTCCCTCCCTCTCCCGTTCATTTCCCCGCCCTCTCCCGTTTATTTTCCCACCCTCTCCCATTTATTTATTTTTCCTCCCTCTCCCATTTATTTTCCTGCCCTCTCCCATTCATTTCCTCGCCCTCTCCCATTTATTTATTTTCCCTCCCTCTCCCATTTATTTTCCTGCCCTCTCCCATTTATTTTCCTGCCCTCTCCCATTTATTTTCCTGCCCTCTCCCATTCCTTTCCTCGCCCTCTCCCATTTATTTATTTTCCCGCCCTCTCCCATTTATTTCCTTGCTCTCTCCCGTTCATTCTCCCTCCCTCCCCCTTTCATTCCCCCCCCCTCTCCCGTTTCTTTTCCTGCCCTCTCCCATTTATTTTCCTGCCCTCTCCCATTCCTTTCCTCGCCCTCTCCCATTTATTTATTTTCCCGCCCTCTCCCATTTATTTCCTTGCTCTCTCCCATTCATTCTCCCTCCCTCTCCCGTTTCCCTGCCCTCCCGGCGCTCCGTGCTTTCCGGGAGCCCGGTGGCTGAGGTTTGCGGTCTCTGCTCTCTCAGCAGGTGGAGCGATCTCAGAGCTGCTCTGAAGAGCCCCCCTTTGCCTCCCTGTCTCCTTCCCTCTCCGCCTCCCCGGCGCGGAAACGCTGCAGCGCTCGCTCGGGACCGGATCCCCGCGGATTCGGGGAGCGACTCTGGGCGGGAATGACTCTGGAGGAGGGAGCGGCCTCCGTCCCTGCCTCCCCATGGATCAGCCTCGGCCGGGCCCCGGCACGGAGAAGGCTCGGCCCGAGCTCCAGCGGGATCTGTGGGGACTCGTCCCTGTCCCGGAGCGATCCGGGCCCCTTCCCTGCCGCTCCAGAGCCTCTCCAGCTTTATCTCCCAAAACTTCTCATCGTTCCCGGATGGAAAAACAGCCCCAAAGCCTGCATTGATTCCCGACTGGATCCCAAAATCTCTCATCATTCCCAGACAGAGCAACAGCCTCAAAGTGCATCTTGATTCCTGACTGGATCCCAAAACCTCTCATGTTCAGAAGAACATCCGTGAAGTGCATCTTGATTCCCGACTGGATCCCAAAACCTCTCATCGTTCCCAGATGGAAGAACAGCCCCAAAGCCTGTATTGATTCCCGACTGGATCCCAAAACCTCTCATCGTTCCCGGACGGAAGAACAGTCCCAAAGCGTGCGTCGATTCCTGACTGGATCCCAAAACCTCTCCTCGTTCCCAGACGGAAGAACAGCCCCGAAGCGTGCTTTGATTCTCGACTGGATCCCAAAATCTCTCATCATTCCCGGACAGAGCAACAGCCTCGAAGTGCATCTTGATTCCCAACTGGATCCCAAAATCTCTCATCGTTCCCAGCCGGAAGAACAGCCCCGAAGCGTGCTTTGATTCTCGACTGGAGCCCAAAATCTCTCATCGTTCCCAGCCGGAAGAACAGCCCCGAAGCGTGCTTTGATTCTCGACTGGAGCCCAAAATCTCTCATCGTTCCCAGCCGGAAGAACAGCCCCGAAGCGTGCATTGATTCCTGACTGGATCCCAAAATCTCTCATTGTTCCTGGACAGAGCAACAGCCTCGAAGTGCAGCTTGATTCCCAACTGGATCCCAACATCTCTCATCGTTCCCAGCCGGAAGAACAGCCCCGAAGCGTGCTTTGATTCTCGACTGGCTCCCATAATCTCTCATCGTTCCCGGACGGAAGAACAGCCCCAAAGCCTGCATTGATTCCCGACTGGATCCCGCAGGCTCCCCTTCTCCAGCTGGGAATTCCCGTCTCGCCGGGCTGCGCCTGCTCCCGTCCCTGCCCAGCTTTTCCCGGGAAGCTGCGAGCTCCCTGCGGGGTGACGGGATCGGGGCAGAGCCGCCGATCCTAGGCCAGATTTTGAGGAATTTCCAGCGGGATGTGAGGGGCCGAGGCCCCCCTCTGGAGCCTGCCGTGCTTTGGTGTTTGTTTTTCCCACTCTGCCGGTGGCAGAAGGAGCAGCTTTAGATAAAAAACTCATTTTCCAATGGTTTTTTTTTTCCCCCCAGCCTGTGATTCCCAAAGCTCTGCTGGAGTTCCCTCCTGCCCTTCCCAGTGGTTTTGTTCCGTCTCTTCCCTGGGAAATGCTCCTCCGGGAATGTCCAGGCTCCTCCTTCACTGGGAGATAAATTAAAACCAATTTTTTTCCCTCGGAACTGAAACAGGACTTTTCCAAAGGGTTTCCGTTTTTCCCACCTCCGGGTTAAAAATGGAAGCTGACAGCTCATTCCCAGCTTTTTTATCCCTTCGGGATTTCCCCTGTAGGAATGGGAATGGCACTTTCCCCGTCCCGTACCCACAGCCTGGCACCTCTCACCCCACACCAACATCCTGATAAAAGGAAATTTCATTCCTAAATCCTTTTTTTTTTTTTTCCCCCAGATTTTGGAGTTCCATTGCTCTCAGCGTTCCCCCAGGTGGAATTCTTGGGATTATCAGGAGGTGTTTCAGTTCCCTGGGTGTCCTGCAGGGATTAAAAGCAGGGAGGGAGCTCCAAAGTGATGAATTTGCAGCCAGAACTGTGCAGGAGCTGCCTGAGGTACAAAAAAACACCAAAAAACGGGGAGAGAGAAAACATTGGGAAATCAGAAGTGTCGAAATTTTTTCAAAACTCGATGTTTTCATTCCCAGCTTTTGGGTTCACTTCCTGAAATTTATGACCACGAGTGTAAAATTCGAATTTTTTTTGGTTTTTCTTTCTGCTTATGGGGTGGCTCCGTGGTGCCAACCCCGCCCTGGGTGCTGGGCCCGACCCCCGGAGTTTAAAAATGCGCGGGCCCAGGCTCTTCAGGGTGAGCGAAAACGTGGAATTCACCCCAAACTCAGCGTTCCCCTCTGTACAGTGTAAATGCCCTGGATTTGTTTATTCCCATCCTTATTTTATTTCCTGGTTATTCCCATCTTTATTTTATTTCCTGATTATTCCCATCCTTATTTTTTTCCTGATTATTCCCGTCCTTATTTTAATATTTCCCACTTTATTCCCATCCTTTTTTTTTTCCTACTTTATTCCCATCCTTATTTTTTCCTGCTTTATTCCCATCTTTATTTTCTTTTCTGCTTTATTCCCATCCTTATTTTTATTCCTGCTTTATTCCCATCTTTATTTTATTTAATTTCCTGATTATTCCTATCCTTATTTTATTTCTTGGTTAGTCCTACCCTTTTTTTTTCCCTGCTTTATTCCCATTCTTATTTTATTTCCCGCTTTATTCCCATCTTTATTTAATTTCCTGATTATTCCTATCCGTATTTTATTTCTTGGTTATTCCCATCTTTATTTTTTTTATTCATTATTCCCATCTTTATTTTCTTTAATTTCCTGTTTATTCCTATCCTTATTTTATTTCTTGGTTAGTCCTACCCTTTTTTTTTCCCTGCTTTTTTCCCCTTCTTATTTTATTTCCCGCTTTTTTCCCATCTTTATTTAATTTCCTGATTATTCCTCTCCGTATTTTATTTCTTGGTTATTCCCATCTTTATTTTTTTACCTGGTGATTCCCATCCTTTTTTTTTCCTGCTTTTTTCCCCTCCTTTTTTTTTCCTGTTTTATTCCTGTCCTTATTTTATTTCCTGACTATTCCCATCCTTTTTTTCCCCCTGCTTTATTCTCATTTTATTTCCTGATTATTCCCATCCTTTTTTTAACCCTGCTTTATTCCCATCTTTATTTTCTTTCTTGCTTTATTCCCATCCTTTTTTTTTCTGCTTTATTCTCATCCTTATTTTATTTCCTGATTATTCCCGTCCTTATTTTATTTCCTGATTATTCCCATCCTTATTTTATTCCTGGTTTTGTACAGCGTCGGATCGGCTCCTGCAGTGCCCAGCAGCGGTGGTGGTGTTGTGTTTGTAAATAAAGAGGTACCTTCCATTTCCTAAAATCCACGGCTCAATCTTGGCTTTTCCCTGGAAAAGTTGGGGTTTCTGTCGTGCTGGAATTTGGGAATCTTTCAAACCCACCGTGTTTGGGGTTTTTAGAGGGGATTTGGTTGGTTTTTCCTGGAGGGAGAGGAATAAACCTGGAGTCAAACCAAACCCTGAGTGCTCAGAGCTTCGCTCCGGGCATGGAATTCCCAGAGAATTCCCATTCCTGGAAGTGCCCCAGGCCAGGTTGGACGGGGTTTGGAGCATCCTGGGGGTGGTGGAATGGGATGGGGTTTAAGGTCCCTTCCATCCCAAACCAGTCTGGAATTCCCAGATCCCCGAGTGCCCTCAGAGCCCGACTGGGAAGGGGGAGCTGGACACGGAGCCGGGAGGGGAGGGCAGCTCCAGGGGCACCGGGGCTGGGAAATCCCGCTCCTGGAGCTTTGGGAATTCTTTGCTTTAATTTAAGGAGTGTGAGGAAGGGAGATGGATCCGGGTGTTAGGAAGAACTCGGCAAACCAAATCCTTGTGGGAATCCAGAGATGCTGCTCAGGAGCCGCCGATTATGGGATTATGGGATGCCTCTCCCATAAAATTGTGGTCAAAAACTCTGGACAATGGGGTTCTGTGGCTCCATGGAGCTGTGGGGGGGGTTCCTCCATGGAAAAACCTGGATTTTCCAGGTAAGAGCACGTGAGCAGTGCATTGTTCTTTGGGAATGCTCGAGCGCCGCGTGGATCCCACCGGAATCTCCTCCCCGAGCGTTTTCCTGGGACGACAGCATGGGAATGGTCCCCATGGATCCATCCACGGAGGTTTGGGGTCAGATCCCTTGGGAATGGAGTCCATGAGAGCTCTCCCAGCCCCTTCCAAGGCTGGGAATGGCATCTGGAGCTTCATCCGGAGCTTCCAGAGCCCTCAGCTCCCAGGGTTTGCTCGGCCTTCCCTGGGGGTTCTTCCTTGGAATGTTGGGGGCCGCTGTGCCCTGGCTGTGACATCAGAGCTGCTCCCATGGGAACAGCTCCGGGGCCCTGTGGGGACACGGAGCGACCGGAGCCAAACCAGCTCAGACTGGGCCGGATTCCCAGGGATCAGCCTCAGTAGAGGTTGGAATGTTGGGTGTGGATTTGGGGAGCGCTTCGGGCTCCAGGATGTGCCTGTATGAGTCGGGGCTGGACGGGGCCTCCGTGAGGAATTGGGGTTTTGGGGTTTCCTTCCGCTCCACAGCGTTGTTTGGGAGATTCCAGCAGTAATTCCAGCTCTCATTCCGGAGTCTGGTGGGAAAATGAAGCTGGAGCTGCTTCTTTTCCAGTGGAAATCCATCTGAAATAATGTGGGAAGCTTTACAGAGAGGGGAGAACTTCGCCCCTTAAATTGCCAAGCACACCCGAAACTGATGGAATTTGGGCAGAGCTGGGTTGGATCCAATGGATTGGAACATCCTGCTGTCCTGTTCGAAGAACATTGCTGATGGAATTCCAGGAATTCCTGCCCCCCCTCGCCCCGGATCCAGTAATGTGTTGCCGTGTCTTTTTTAGTTGTGCCTCCAGCTCCGCATCCGGGAGGGATTTCCCCAGGTGGAAGAATTGGATCTGGTGGGATGTCGGAAACCCTCGGAGGAACTCGGAAGATCCGTGGGATGATCTCAGGGGGTTCGGAGTGCTGAACCCAGGCAGAACCACCTGGAGATGGAGCGGCAGAGCCCCGTGGCGCTGATCCTGCTGTGCGCCCTGTGCATTCCAGCAGCGCTTCCCTCGGGATCAGGATTGGGATCGGGATTGGGATTGGAGCCCATCCCGCTGGGGCTGAGGGCCAGGATCGCGGTGAATTCCACGCCCTGCAGCGTCACCTGCGGGCTGGGCGTGAAGGAGGAGCGGCTGTGCGAGGTCAGCCCAGCCGGGGAGCCCCGGAATTGCTCCCTGGTGCGTTCCCGCTGCCTCAGCCGTTGGATCTGCGGCCTCCGGCACCTCAGCGTTCCCGAGGGAAAACCCTTCCGGCTCAGCTGCCTCTCCCTGGACGCCGCCAGCCTGGAGGGACAAAATTTTGGCTACACCTGGAGGTTCGCCCGGGGGCTCATCACCACCAACGACCTCCTGTTCCGCCCTCTCCGAAATCCCGGCCCTTCCCGGAGCTTCTCGCCGGCTCTGGAGTCGCATTCCGGGACCTATCGCTGCGACGTGCAGGCGCTGAGCTCCTTCCAGCTCGTCAAGAGGATCGACTTTGGCCTCAGGGTGATCCCCAGGGATCTGGTGGATCTGGACTTCCAGAAATCCCTGACTTGGGAGCAGCAGCTGGCGGCCAACGGGGAGGAACCGGGAAACGCCACCGGCCCCGGAGAGCGGGAGCAGCGGCGGAATTTTTGGGAGAAGGAGTGGTTTTATGAAGTCGTGCTGGGAATCGGGAGCGGAGCCATCGTGGGGATCCTGTTCAGCCTCGGGCTCTGCTGCCTGGGCAGGATTTGCAGGAGAAGAGCGGCGGAGAAATGAACGGAGTTTGACGCAGTTCCCTGTCTTTGGCTCTTCATCAGGAATTCAGGAATTCGGGATTCTCGGGGTCGTCCACAGCCGGGTTTTGTTGGTCCTTTCCTTCCAACTCGGGACATCCCACGGGATTTAATGGGATATTTGTAATTTCTTTCCAGCAGACACAACTTACTGTTGGATGTTTTCGGCCACTTTGGAGCCTGGAAAGTCAGGGCAGGGCTGGAGAACCTGTGCTGGATTTCCAGCCGGTGCTTCCGGTGGAATTCTGGAATGATCCAGCCAGGATTTGGAGCACACGGAGCCACAGCAAACAGCTCCCAGCTCCTCTAAGGGGCCTTGGTTTTACTTCGTTTGGGGTTTTCTTAAAATTTAACTCCCCATCCTTATTCCTGTCAAATTTCCTCGGATTTCCTCAAATTTCCTCGGATTTCTCCTGCCTTTCCGAGAATTCTGTGGGGGTGGAGCTGCCCCAGCTCGGGGTGAGAGGAATGAGCTCATTTTTGAGCTGGCGTCGTTTCCCTCTGATCCAAGCTCTGCTCCCAGCTGTGGGGACAAGGGGTGGGTGCCCCACTTCCCTCTGGAAGTTTATTCCCTCCCATGACATCCTGGAAAAGCACTTTCCGGGATATTCCTGGGTCGTGCAGAGCGGGGAACACCGGGAAGCAGGAGGTGAGAGCTGGGGGTGTTCGATCCTAAACCAGAGCTGAGCTCATCCCTAAAATCCTTAAGGGAACAGCTCAGTGGGATTGGGATCTTTCATTTTTCCTGGTGATTAATGAGGATAAACCAGGAATTCTGCAGGAAGTGGGATCCATGGAGGGAACCTATTAAATACCATTTTTTTCCCTATTTTCTTTCGTATTTTACAGCAAACAACAACTTTCGCTGCTTGTTCCCTTTTTCCCTGTGAGCTACAGGGAAATCCAGGGAAAACAACACCACCACAACTCCAATATTAACAATAGAAGCACTCCCGAGTTTTTCCTTTTTACCAGAACGACACAAAAACGCTTTAATATTGAAAAATCCGGGTGTGGAGGGAAATAATTTTATTTATTTGAATGAAAACCAAATGAAAAATTTGTTTTTATTTATTTGGAGTGAAAACCAAACCAGGCACTTTTCCAGAGGGTTTTTTTTTTTTCTTTTTTCCCCCCCACCTCCTGAACATGGAAAAATTGGGAATGACCCATCACAGCGGGCTGGGAGTTAATGGTCCAGATCTGCCCCATCTGCAGGACCCTCTCTGCTTTTTGTCATGGATATTTCAGCATCGTGGGCCCAGCTGGGATTCCCAAATCCAGCGGGATGAAAGCTCCGGCACAATCCAGCTCTTCCCCGCTGTGCCGGGGAGGTCGGAGCGGGAGCCAGGAATCTCCTTCATCTTTGGATCGTGGGGGGTTTTTTAATTTCTGAGGGGAGCCAGATGCACGGAGCAGGGAAAATGAATCCATAATTGGAGTTTTTATTTGGAGACCGAGGGCTGGGGATGGCCGCTGGGGTCCAGCTGTCAGAAAGGGCCTTTAATGGGATTTTTTGGGGGGTGTTCTTTGATTCTGGAAGGAATATTAAGGATTGGGGGAAGGAAGGGAGCAGGCAGGAAAAGGGAAGAGCAGAGGTTGGAGCTCAGTGCAAGCAGGGAAGTAAAAACCCTTGGAAGAGCATCCCCATCCCTCCTTCTTTCCACCTCTGTCTGCAAAATCATCCTTTCTTAATCACTGCTCCTGAATTCCCACCATCAACGGCAGAAATTTAGGGGAAAAGTGTCTCTCTCTGCTCTGCATTGGTGCCTGAACTCCTTTTTCCCAATTTTCCACCTGGAGGCGAGGATGGCTCAGGTTCCATGGAAACCCCGGGCACCATGGAAACCCCGCACTCTCTGGGAACTCTCAACTCCGTGGAAACCCCAGACTCTCGGGGAATTCTGCGTGCTCCCCGTTCCCAGCAGGAGGAATTTCCATGGCCCCGAGCTTTGGGAAGCAATCGTGAGCTTCCAGGGCTGCTCCAGGCAGATCCAGAGGGAGCTGGGAGCGCAGGGATTGTGGATAAATCCCTGGGATTTATCTCAGGCTTCCCTCAGCTGAGTCACATCCGTGTAACTCATCCCGTGGATTGATTTTGGGGCTTTTTTTTTCTTTTGTCCTTCGCTCCTGGAGCTGTTATCCCGTTCCCTGATCCGAGGGGACAGAATTCCTGTTCCCACCTTTCCCTCTCCAGGAGAGAAATCCACTAAACCAACCCGAGCCAGCAGGCTGGGAAAGCTTCCCTTCCGTGCTGGAATGTTCTCTCCAGGTGTTTCCAGCAGGACCCTGCTGTTGGCTGGCCCTGCTCCCTTTCTCTCCTAGATTTCTGGAATTGAGCGAGGATTCCTGGGAATCAGTGGGGATGAGCCAGGCAGGGATTCACCCCGGTCCTGCTGGCCTCTGGAATGAGGCCGGCCTGGATTTTCCAGAACGCTTGGCAGCAGAATTCCCAAGCTGGTAATGCCAGTGACCAGGGGTGTCCCTGCAGAGTGAGCAGGGGTGTCTCTGCAGAGTGACCACTGGTGTCCCTGCAGAGTGACCAGGGCTGTCCTTGCAGGGTGACCAGGGGTGTCCCTGCAGGGTGACCAATGGTGGGTGTCCCTGCAGAGTGACCAATGGTGTCCCAGCAGAGTGACCAGGGGTGTCCCTGCAGGGTGACCAGGGGTGTCCCTGCAGAGTGACCAATGGTGTCCCTGCAGAGTGACCAATGGTGTCCCTGCAGGGTGACCAGGGATGTCCCTCTAGGGTGACCAGTGCTGTCCCTGCAGAGTGACCAGGGCTGTGCCTGCAGAGTGACCAGTGGTGTCCCTGCAGCTCCCAGGGACAGGGCAGGAGCTGCCCCAGCACAGCTGAGCCCGGAGCTCCAGGACCTTTGGGATGACCAGAGGCCGGGACTGGGTAGGGTTCCTTCCTTCTGTCCATCCTTCCCCTCCTCCACTCCATCCTTCCCTCTCTCCATCCTTCCCTCCCTTCCTCCTTCCTCCCTTCCCTCTCTCCATCCTCCCTCCAAGTCCCGTGAATTCCAGTTCTCTCCTCTCTGCACACCTTTAACCCCTGGGCTGTATTTTGGGAAGCTCCAGGTGCCTTTAAGGAGGATTCCAAGCCTGTTCCTCCAGTTGGTGGCTCCGGCTGGGATTTGGATGTAGATTTTTGTCGTTTCCCGAGGTCTGAATGCCGGATTTGCAGGTGCGGATCCTTCTCCGTGGCTCTCCCAGCCCCGGATCGATGGAATGGCCGAAGGGACTGCCCAAAACAGGGCTTAACAAAGCCTGAGCTGCCCTGTCTGGAGAGGGACTTCCCTGCCACCACCTGGGCTGAAAAGGGGCCAGGAATTGGCATTTAGTGGGAAAACTGCACGTCAGAGAATTCTGGGATTGGGACTGCCCAGGCTGGCGCTGTTTTCTCTGGGATTGAGGAATCCCAGGCGGGGAGAAGTCCCTAAAAGCACCCCTGGGATGGCACCAGCGGCAACATCAATCAATTCTCGTTAACTTTGGTCAACTGCTTTACTGGGAGACAGAGATTTCGACGGGCAGATTCGATTCCCAACCAGTCCTGGGGGTGGTCAGCTCAGCATTCCTGCTTTTCCCAGCCTTTGGAGCAGAGGGGGAACTTCAGCATCCCGCTGCTTCCTTGGGACGCCCGGCAGCTGTCGAGCCTCGGAGCTGGAATCCAGAGCCGCTTCCAGGATGGATCTCAGCCTCTGCAGCCCCAACCCGAGCCTGGAATTTTGGCTGGATGAATTCTCAGTGCAGGGAGATGAATCCGAGTCCAGATTTTCCTCCTTGTCCCAGTGGTGCCTTCCTTGAATCTCCAGTTCCTGTTTTAATTTTGTCATTTTTTTAAAAATTCCTTCTTTAAGCCCCTCTGAAACTGGATTTATGGACACCTCCATTTTTTGGCGGAGCTGCCCGAATTAGGGATTCTGGAAAAGTATCCCCTTTCCCCTTCTCCCCAGACAGAAAGCAAAGAGGCAAACAGGGTGACAAACCCACCCCAAAAGCACGCGGGATATGGGAAAACACGGAATTTGCACCTCACCGCTGAGACAAGCACCAGGCTGGGGCTGCGAGTGAACGCCGGGGTTGTAAAAAACCTTCTCAGGCTGGGGCAGAGCTCGATCCTCCTGTGGCTTCGTCTCCTTGCACCGGTTCCGGCGGGATTTGGCTCTTCTTTGTGGGAAAAAGGATCGGTCGTGTCCCAGAAATGCTCCGAGCTGGCAGTGGTGGGATGGGTGTGGAACATGCTGCTCCCTGAACTCCCCAGTCCCTGTCCCCCCCACAGAATTCACTGTACAGAGTTTTAAAAAAAAAAGTCAAATTCAGCAGTCTGGTTATCTCATACATGGCTTCGTAAGGCAGAAAACCTATGGATACAGTGGGGAGGCAGGGGCAGTTGGCTGCAGAATTCCCGGAGAATTCTTCATTTTCCTCGTTTTCCTTAAAAAACTTTTAATTGGTTAAAGACCCATGTCTTGTACGAAAGCTTTTGTTCCTCCAAACCAACCAAACAAAAAAAAAAAGCTGTTTTTTATTTCCTCCTCCCACGCGGTCAAATCCTCTCCCTGCGGTGCCGCCCCGGTCCAAAGCGGGATTTGCCAAACGTGGCGTTGTTCCCGCGGGATCGGGAGGAAGCGTGTCCGGAGCCGTGTCCGGAGCGTGGTCAGAGCTCCAGGGAGCTGATCAGGGCCACCATCAGCAGGGAGTTGGTGGTGATGACCACGACGTGTGGCGCCGGCCTCGTCCCCGCGTCCTCCACCATCATGCTGGTCCCTGGAAAAACAGGGAACAGGGAAGGAGCGGCTGTGGAGTGGCACGGACACCGCGGGGATCTTGAGGGAGGTGAGGTTTTGTGCAGTTCTTTGTGTGTTTGGCACTGATAAAACTCCTGGGAATGCTGGGAACAGGAATTTGGGGGTGGGCGCTGAATATTCACCCCTGAATTTGGGGAATTTGCTGGAGCTGCAGCCACACAGAGTCAGGATTTCACTCTTAGTGGAAAACTTAAATAGTTTTTAGCTCTTAACTCTTGGGAAGTTGGGTGTTGTGGGGTCTCGAGGCTGCAAATCCTAAAGCCGGTTCAGGCTGGACTGAGTTTGGGAAGAGGAGTGGGAGGAAGGAGAGGAGTGAGGAATTCCTTTGGATGAACAGCACAAGGCAACCAAAGTCCGAGCCCAGAAAAGAGCAATTCCAGAAAAGAGCAATTCCAGAGTCTCAACCTAAAACCCTGTGGGGTTCCCCCATGGCCCTGGAANCCAGAAAAGAGCAATTCCAGAGTCTCAACCTAAAACTGTGGGAGAATGTTCCCCCATGGCTCTGGAGGGGAGAGTGGGATTTTAAAACACAATTTAATGGGATCGTGCTGTGGCCGGGAGGGGAGGGGTGCGACTGAGTCCTTCCTGCTTGGAAGGGGAGGGACAGGAGGTGTCCTGCGGATGAGCTCCTATCTCGGAGCTCCAGGGCCTGTGGAGAACCTTGGAAAGGCGAATTTGGGAGTGGGTGTGGTCAGGGATCACATGGATGGGTGTGGTCAAGGATCACATGGATGGGTGTGGTCAGGGAATCACATGGATGGGTGTGGTCAGGGATCACATGGATGGGTGTGGTCAGAGGAGTGGGTGTGGTCAGGGAATCACATGGATGGGTGTGGCCAGGGAATTGGGTGTGGTCGCNGTGTGGCCAGGGATCACATGGATGGGTGTGGCCAGTGGAATGGGTGTGGTCAGAGATCACATGGATGGGTGTGGTCAGGGATCACATGGATGGGTGTGGTCAGGGATCACGTGAATGGGTGTGGCCAGTGGAATGGGTGTGGTCAGGGATCACATGGATAGGTGTGGCCATTGGAATGGGTGTGGTCAGGGAATCACATGGATGGGTGTGGCCAGCAGAATGGGTGTGGCCCACCGAGCAGGTGTGGCCGGAGGAGCACAGGTACCGCTGTTCCGGAGGATGTGAACTTCTGCTGGGGTGCCGTCCCCGCCGGGTCCCGTCACCCGGATCTGGACAAAGGCATGAGTGAAATCCTCAGGGATGGGGATATCGATGCGGCTCTTGCTGGCCAGGTACAGGGTGGGGGCCGAGTGGGAATCCTGCCTGTAGAGCATCTGTGGGAAGCGGGAATGCTGAGTTCCTGTTCCCTGTGCTTTCCTCGGATCACCTCCCGGAGAAACCCAGCCACGCTGGCCGTACCTTGTACCCCGTCACTGCCGACTCGTCTGCCTTGGCCACCACCGGATCCCACTTGATGCTGACTGTGGAGCCGGAAAAAGTCCAGGAGATGTTCCCAGGTGGCCTTTTTGGTGCTAAGGGATGCAAATCGAGACGGGAATTTGGTAAATCAGGGAGTGAGGAGAAGGCTGTGCTGGTCCCAGCCATGCCCTGAGCCTTGGCAGGGCTGTCACCACCGTGGTCGGTTTAAAGGACGTCGAATCAAAATTTGGGTGATTTTGGGGCGAGGGATGGGGCGAGTGGCGGGGTCAGGGCTCACTCACGAGGTCTCGTGGTGGTGACGTTGGTGGAGGGGCTGGGGGGGCCGGTCCCTGCCCGGTTGTAGGCCCGGACTGACACGTGGTAGTTGGTGTTGGGGTTCAGGCCGGTGACGTGAGCCGACGTCACCAGCCCCGCTGTCCTCACTCTGTCAGCCGCCTCCTCCTTGTCTCCATCCTTCCAGTACCGGATCTGGATGGAAAAGGACGCGACAGGTTGAGGAAAGGGAGATCTGCAAATCCCAAACCATCCTGAAGAGCCTTGGGTGTTTCTTTCCCTGTATGTTGCTTCGTGTGTGCCCGGGAATGAGGCCGCGGCCTCCTGGGAAAGGCAGGCAGGAAAAATAGGATGGGTCCCTCTGAATCTCTCCTGTGAGAGCAGTGCCAGCCCCATTAGAGCCACGTGGTGTTAATTATTCCCCACCTCTGGAATCAAAATGCTGTTTCCTTCCACCTCACAGAACCCGGGCGAGTTTTCCTTGCTGGGCTCTCGGTGTCTGCCATTCCCTTTGGAATCTCCTACCTCGTATCCCAAAAGCACTCCGGTCACTTCTCCCTGCTCCACAGGCTCCCAGGACACATCCATCTCCGAGGACAGGACAGACTTGGCAATGACCCTGTAAGGAGCCGCTTTGGGTTCTGAAAGATAGGAATAAAATCCTTTTCCTGACTCTGGGCCCCGTCGGGAACAAAAGATTTTCCCGCAGCATCATCCCGCAGGCGGCCAGCTGGTGTTGTGTTACGGAGCGAGGGGAAGGGATTTAGGGACTTAGGAGGACAAGCAGGGCCGCAGCTGTGAGCTCTGGGATCCGTGTCTGCCCCGAGGCTCTGCCGGAGTCGGGGCTGGGCTTAGGGAATCGCCGCTCTGCGTGTTTGGAGGAGAAGAGGAACGTTGTGCTGGAATCGCTGTTCTGGGAGCCAGAGGAACGTCCGAGCTCCCGGATGGACACGGATCGGAGGGGGTCTGGCTGTGAGGAACGGCGGTGGGTTGGACAAAATGGGGAATTCTGGGTCTGTGCAGTCATGGAGTGGTTTGGGTGGAAGAGACCTTAAGGCTCATCCAGTGCCACCCCTGCTGTGGGCAGGGACACCTCCCACTGTCCCAGGCTGCTCCAAGCCCTGTCCAGCCTGGCCTTGGGCACTGCCAGGGATCCAGGGACACCCGCAGCTGCTCTGGGCAGCTGTGCCAGCCTCCCTGCCCTCTCAGGGAATAATTCCTTCCCAATATCCCGTCCATCCCTGCCCTCTGGCAGTGGGAAGCCATTCCCTGTGTCCTCTCCCTCCATCCCATGTCCCAGTCCCTCTCCAGCTCTCCCAGAGCCCCTTTAGGCCCTGGAAGGGGCTCTGAGGTCTCCCTGGAGCCTTCTCCTCTCCGTGCTGGCCATTCCCAGCTCTCCCACTGCTCTTTACCTTCCTCTGCCGAGTACACGATGGCCGTGAGGCTCTCGGGGCCCTCCCCTTTCCTGTTGTAGGCCTTGATCTTCACCTCGAAGGGGGTGTAGGGCGCGATGCTCTCGTTGCGGTACACGAAGTGCAGCGACTCCGCGTGCGGCACCCGCGCCCTCAGCCAGCCCTGGCTGCCCTTCCTCCGGAAGGACACGATGTACCCGAAGCCGTCCCCGTTCTGGTAGTCCCGCAACGTCGGCTGGGAAGAGAAAGGGAGCCTTGGTGCGTCCAAACCAGCCTTTGGCTCATCCAAATTGGAACGGCAGCGCTTATTTCCCAAAGGAAATGTGTGCTTGGTCCGTCCGAACCAGCCCTTGGCTCGACCCCGTGCCCAAATTGGGGTGGCAGCACTGATTTCCCCCCAAAAATGCCACGTGTTCCCGCCCTTTTCCCTTTCCGGTTCCCGACTCACCGTCCAGGTGATGATGAGCTCGTTGGGAGCGCCTCCGCCGCCGCCGAGCCCGGATGGTGCCACCGTGGGTGCTGTGAGGTCCCCAAGGAAAAGCAGAGAGCACAGCTTGAGTTAAGGAGGTGGGAGGGATGGAGAGGCGCACAGACACGGCGTGACACCGGTGTCACCAGCTGGGACAGCTCCCAACTGGTTTGGGTGGGTTTGGATGGGTTTTCAGCCGTGAAAATCCCATCTGGAATTCCAGCTTGTGCCTGACCAGGTTTTTTAGGGGTAGGGGACAAGGATTTGCTGTCTGAGGGGACAAGGATGGAGTTCAAAAGCAGGGATGTGGAGGGGAGCTTTATTAGGAAGAAGCTGGTTTGCATTCTGTGGGTTGGGAGCAGTTCTTCTGCTGTTCTTCCATCCCTTCTGTCCAAGCAGCTGGACACGGAATGAGCATTCCCAGCTGGATGTAGTGCTGGGAAGGGCAGCTCTAACTCTGCTCATCTTTGACGCAGAAATGGGCAAAAAGGGGGAAAATCCTGTGGTGGCCTCAGCTCCAGGAGTGCTCCAGGAGATGACTCATCTCTTGGGACCATCCCAGGCAGGGACAGGGAACTGGGATTGTCCCCACACCCACCTGCTTCTTTGGTCCGGATTTTGCTGGAGGGCAGACTCGGCTCCCCAATTCCCAAAATGTTGCTGGCCAAGACCCGGAACTCGTAATCCATCCACGGGATGAGGTTCACCACCTGTGCTGTCTCTGCGTTGCCCTCGATGTTTACGGGATCTGTAAAATCCAGTAACACCGGAGAGGAAGGAATAGAGCAAGGAGCAGCACGGAGCCAGGACTGGCCGGTGGCTGGTGGCCTCGGTGTGTCACCAGTGCCACCGCGGGGACACTCACTGGTGCGCATCTGCTTCCACTGGCTGGACAGGAGGGTCCGGGCCTCGATGAGGTACCTGGCGATGGGGCTGTGGTTGTCGAAGCCGCGGCTCCAGCTCAGCTGGACGCTGGTGTCACCGATGTCCCTCACCACCACCCCCCCAGGCGGGCCTGGAGGTCCTGGAGGGATGGGAAATGTGTCACTGGCATGGAAGATCTGGAAGTTTTTTGTTCTTTGCGTTGTGCAAGTCCTAAATTCACATTGGGCCTTTCTTTTCTGGAAGCTGGGAAGCCTCACCTCCAGCTTTAGCCTCTGGAAAAGCTCCTAAGACTGGTTGGAAAGGTTGGAAAAGACCTCCAAGATGATCCAACCCAAGTTTTGAGTGAAAACAAAACCCACTAAGCCCTATCATGGAATTATTGGATGTGAGGTGGTCGCGAGGGAGGAGCAGCTGATGGCACGGGCCGTGCCATTGCTTTGGGTTTGTCAGGAGCAGGGAATGGTCCCTCAGGGAATTACCTCTGACGGTGAGCGTGGCTGACTCGGATGCGCTGTCCACCACGGTCTGGGCCGTGCAGGTGTAACGCCCCGAGTGCCGCAGCTGCGCGTTGGAGATGCTGAGGTCCCCAATGGCCTCCTTCTGCAGGAGAACGGGAGAACGCAGCAGGGACAGCGTTGGAAGGCGCCCGGTCATGGTCAGGAGTTCAGCGTGGTTTGGGTTCGGGCGGTTGGGTTGTGGTGGAGGTGAAGAAGTGGGAGATGGGAAAAGATTCCCCCATGGGTGACGGAGCTGGATGGATCCGAGAAGGATCCAGCGCTGGCCAAGGCCGAGCCTGTGCTGGGTCTGTTTGGCTTGGGATGATGATCAATGAGTGATCATTAAGTGACCATTGAGTGGTCATTGAGTGATCAATGCCTGCCTTTTTCCACAAGCCTTTCCCTTTCCCCTCCAGTTTAGGAGAGGAGTGATCATGGAATCATGGAATGGTTTGGATTGGGAAGAATCTAAAAGCCCATCCCATTCCACCCTCAGCCGTGAGCAGGGACACCTTCCACTACTCAGGTCGCTCCAAGCCCTGTCCAACCTGGCCTTGGACACTTCAGGGATGTGGAGTTCACAACCGCTCTGGGCAAAGTGATGGAGCAGCTTTGGTGGGCACAAACGCACAAATAACGAGTGTGGAATCAATTTTCCATCTCTTTGGATGGTCCGGAATTCCCCCTGGACTCACCACGCTGGCTCGCCGGTAGTGCCCCTCGGACTTGTCAAAGTCGATGGGGAAATCATCCAGGGACCAGGTGAAGGTGAGGTCCATGGTGGGGTCGTGGGACGCGTGGCACTGCAGGGTGAGGTTCTCGCCCACATTGATGTCGGCACTCGATGGCGCCAGCGTGATCTTGGTGGCGTCTGCAGGGAACGAGCGGGAAGGGCCGTGAGCGGCAAATATCCCCGTCCCAGAATCCAAACCATCCCTTTCCAGGTCCTCATCCCGCTCCAACAGCTGGGGCTTTACAGGAGGAAGAGGAAGGATTAGGAAATGGAAATGCTTTTCTCAAGGGCCGTTTGTTGGTGGTTCAGGCAGAGGTTTTGCTGCTCCACAGGCTGAAAATGCTTTGAATTCCTGATTATTCCATTGTTCTTTGGGAGTATGAGGAGAGGAGAAAGATCACGTCATTCATTCTTAGCCGTTTCTTGCTCGATTGACCCCAAATGAAGGCATCCCTACCTCGGACAGAGAGGATTCCAGTGCTGTTGGCTTTGCCCATGAAGTTCTCAGCAAAGCAGGTGTATTTCCCCTCGTCGGATTTGCTGATGTTCTGCAGGATCAAGGTCCCGTCCGCCGTAATCGTCACCCTGCAAGGGAAGAGGAGCCACACAAAGGGAAGTTAAAAAAAAGATCTGCTCACGCCAGACTTTTGGGAATTTCCACTGATTTTAGAGAAACTGAGGACAAAAACAAGCGGAAAAATATTGTGTAGGAGTTTGCTAAAGGAGAAATTAGAGGAATAACAAAGCTCAGGGATGCAGCAGCACATTTGGATCGTCAAGTCCAGTCTTCTGGTAAAAAAGAAAAATTATTTCAGCTGCATTTTCCAGGTGGAAGCTGACTCTGTGCTGCTACCTGCTGCTGTTGACCAGGAGTTCTGTCCCTTTGGTCCAGAGCACGGTGGCTTTTGGTGCTGCTCGTGGTTGGCACGGGATGATGACCTTCCCACTCCGGGCTGCCGGGATCAGGCGCTTCACCGGGTTTAGTCTAAAATCTGGAGCTAAGGCTACAGGGATTAAAAAAAAAAGAGGATTAAGGCATGATTAGAAACCCTGCCCTGGGGGGAATTCCAGCACCGTGCGAGTGGGAATTGATTTGTCGTTGGATGGCTCGGTAAGAGAAGCGAGGCAGAGTCTGGAGAGCGGGATGAGAGAGGAATTCCTGAGTGGATCCTAACGCCTGCCAGGCAGGAATTACGTGGCACACGAGTGGGACGGAGCGATGGGAATGACCCTAACAAGTGCAAGGTCTTCGAGAGACACAACAACAGCTGCTTTGGAACATGTCACGGATAATCTCTTCAATATCCTGACCAACGCAGACAATCCAGCTTGCCTGAAACTCCTCCTGGAATTGCAGATGGATTTGGGGTTTACCTGTTGGCCTCGATGTGTTTATGTTGAGCAATCGGTGCTCAGGGCCTTTAATTTGTTGCTGGCATCTCCATGAGGAGATAGATTTTTGGACTAACACGGAACAAGTTTGGCAGCAGTTCAGCTCCAGTCATCATCCATGAAATCAGGCAGAATGGAGGCCGAACTCTTTTTTTTGGACCTCTTTCCTCCAAAAAAGAGGAATTTGTAGTGTAAGAGAGGTCATAGTGCTGCTGCTGGGTGTCCTGTCCACTTCCTGTGGCTAAACAGATTTTTTTGTTCCCTTTCACAGAGAATTTACACAGGATTTAAAATTTAAAGGCTCGCAGAGTGTCTTGTTGAACCAGCAACCATTTCGGCGGTGAGCAAAGCAGTTTTTGCCTGCTCCCATCTCACTGCGACATCAGGACCACATCAGGATATTAGGAAGAGATTTTTCAGTGTCCCATTGGAACCCAGAGCTCTGGGAAATGAGGAATTACCTTGCACTGTTAATTCAGCACTTGCATAAACTGTGCCATGCTTGTTCTCAGCCACACACTGATACATGCCAGAGTCCTCCAGGACTAGCTTGGAAAATCTCAGCTCTCCACCGCTCACTTCGATGCGGTTCTGTGCAAACAAGAGGATGAACCCATTAGATGAGAAAAACAAAACAAAACAAAAAAAAGTGGAACTCAATCCTCGGCTGGGTCAGGGTTGAGTTTCGTCACAGACTCCTCGAGGCCAGCCTGGTTTTCCGTGGGGGAAAACGCAGGATTCGTTTTTATGTCTGTGCGGTCACTCCCCCGCGTCGCCGTGCTCCGTTTGCCGGGACACCCGAGCAGCAGCGTGCGGGTGACACCAAGACAGGCACGAGGCGCCGGTTGTCCTCCCTGCTGACCGGCTGTGAGTCCCTGCAGCTGCACGAAGCAATGGCTGGGATGGCAGCGCCAGGAAAGGGAATTCGGGGATCGTGCCATCGCTTCGCAGCCCAATGGGGGCACATGGAGGAGGGATGCGGGGTGAGAACCGGGGCTGGGATGCAGGAGCGAGGCAGGAGGAGGGGCTGGGGCTGGAGGAGCAGGATCAGAGCTGGCTGGGGGGTACCTGGGACGTCAGGGGCTGCCCGTCCCGCAGCCACCGCACCGTGGGCCGGGGTTTGCCGGAGGCCACGCAGCTCCAGCGTAGGTCGGACCCGATGTCGGCCTCCGTGTCCGAGATCACATCCAGCCAGTCGGGCTGGGCTGCGGGGGACAAGAGAGAGGGGCAGAGCCAAGGAGCTCAGCTGAGAGGTGGCGGTGCCAGGCTGGCAGAAGGATGACCCCGTGCCAGCGCTGCCGGCGCAGTCGTTGGCACAGCGGGATCCGCCACGGGAACAGCTCCGGCCTTTTGTGCAGTGAGAGGCACGGCCGGGCCCTGCTGGGCTCTGGCTGCGCAAGATCGGGGCAGAATCCAGGGCTGAGGAATTGGTTTCCCTTCTTAAGAGTAAATGCATCCATTCCTGAATCATCAAATCATGGAACCATGGAATGGTTTGGGTTGGAAGGGAACTTAAAGATTCCCCAGTGCCACCCCCTGCCATGGGCAGAGACACCTTCCACCATCCCAGGTTGCTCCGAGTCCCATCCAGCCTGGCCTGGAACACTTCCAGGGATGAGGAAGCCACAGCCCCTTGCCACCATCCCCATCCACCCTGTGCCAGGTCCTCACCACTCCTAGTAAAGAATTTCTTCCTGATATCTCCTCTAAGCCTTCCCTCTCTCAGCTTCAGGCAATTCCTGAGCTTCAGGAAAAACTGGGATCAGGCTGAGGTAACCAGGTTAAGTTGTGTTGCTTGGCTAGGTCTGGTTAACAGCTCCAAGCATTAACCCTGGTGGAAACTCCCCAGGCTTGGAGAGGATCTTGTGTTTGATTTTTATCGCTCTCCTTCCTTCCCTGGTTCCCTGATGTTTGCTGTGATGATTTTACAGCACGTTAAGAGCTTGCTCTCTCCCCTTGCCACAGCCCAAATGTGCCCACTGAGGAAAGGTTTCCCTGATCCCTGCAGGTCTCGGCTGGGGCTTTGCAACGCCTTTAATTAGGGCTGGTAAGAGGCAGGATTAGAGGGGGTGGTTTTAGTCCCAAAGCCTCAGTCCATTGCCTGGGGCACCTTGGTGTGCTCTGGGAAGTTTAAATGTGTTCCCTGGGTGAAGGACAGGTGTTTGTGTCCCGTTGCATGAAGGACACGTGCAACGTGTTCCCTGGATAAGGGACAGTGCTTGGATGTGTTACCTTGGATGAAGGACACTTCCCTGGGTGAAGGACATGTGTTTAAATGTGTCCCTTTGGATGAAGGACATGTGTTTGTGTCGCCTTGGATGAAGGACATGCGTTTTGTGTCCCCTTGGATAAAGGACACGTGTTTAGATGTGTCCCCTTGGATGAAGGAGGGGTTTTTGGATGTGTTTCCATGGATGAAGGACGTGTTTCTGTCCCCATGGATGAAGGACACTTATTTGTGTCCCCTTGGAGGTAGGACATGTCTGAATGTGTCCCCTTGGATGAAGGACAGGTGTTTGGATGTGTCCCCTCGGATGAAGGACAGGTGTTTGGATGTATCCCCGTGGATGAAGGAGGTGTTTTTGGATGTACCCCCTCAGATGAAGGACAGGTGTTTGGATGTATCCCCGTGGATGAAGGAGGTGTTTTTGGATGTACCCCCTCAGATGAAGGACAGGTGTTTGGATGTATCCCCGTGGATGAAGGAGGTGTTTTTGGATGTATCCGCTCAGATGAAGGGCAGGTGTTTGGATGTGTCCCCTTGGATGAAGGAGGTGATTTTGGATGTGTCCCCTCGGATGAAGGACAGGTGTTTGGATGTGTCCCCGTGGATGAAGGAGGTGATTTTGGATGTGTCCCCTCGGATGAAGGACAGGTGTTTGGATGTGTCCCTGTGGATGAAGGACAGGTGTTTTTGGATGTGTCCCCTCGGATGAAGGACAGGTGTTTGGATGTGTCCCCGTGGATGAAGGAGGTGATTTTGGATGTGTCCCCTCGGATGAAGGACAGGTGTTTGGATGTGTCCCCGTGGATGAAGGAGGTGATTTTGGATGTGTCCCCTCGGATGAAGGACAGGTGTTTGGATGTGTCCCCGTGGATGAAGGAGGTGATTTTGGATGTGTCCCCTCGGATGAAGGACAGGTGTTTGGATGTGTCCCCGTGGATGAAGGAGGTGATTTTGGATGTGTCCCCTCGGATGAAGGACAGGTGTTTGGATGTGTCCCCGTGGATGAAGGAGGTGATTTTGGATGTGTCCCCTCGGATGAAGGACATGTTTGGATGTGTCCCCTTGGATAAGGATGTGTTTGGGTGCGTTACCGTGGATGATGATGCGGCCCTGGTGGGTGTCCCTCCCTTTGGCGTTCTCAGCCTCACACTCGTACGTCCCCTCATCCTCAAATCCGGCGTGCTGGATCTGCAGCAGGGGCTCGCTGCCGATCCACTTGGAGGACTGCGGCCCATCCAGCTTCCTCCACTTGATCCGGGGAACGGGGCTGCGGAAAAGCCGATCCGGTGAATCCGGGCTAAACCCAGTCCCCGCGTGGCCACCCCGCTCCTGTCCCCGGCGGGCTTTGGCCAGCAGGACAGGTGGCTTTAGCCATTCTTCCCTCATCCCGTTCCCTTCCGTCTCTGGTCTTCCTCAGACCCGTTGAAGAGAGGGGCTGTGGAAGTTCCGCCGTTCCCTCCCTTTCTGCCGTGCCCTCCCCATCCCGATGCCAATCCCGACCCACGCGGACGCTGCACTCACTTTCCAAAGGCAAAGCACTCCAGGGTCACCACCTGCCCAGTCAGAGCGTAGGTGTCCGCAGGAAACCTGGCCTTGATGCTGGGTGGGAACTGCCTGGCATCTGCCACCGGGAAAACACCGCTCAGGGGACCTGGGTGACACCGGAATGCCACCCAGGAGGTCTCAAAGGGCAGAGGGACCCGTGAGGTGACTTCCCAACCCCTTTGTGTGTTTGAGGTTTCACTTTCTTCTTCAAACAGCTCTTGCTGAAGTCTCTAAAGATCTCTTTACAACATCTCAGGACTCCATAATTCCCAAGAGTCATGGAATCCTGGAGTGGTTTGGATTGGGAGGGACCTTAAAGCTCATCCAGTCCCACCCGTGCCATGGACAGGGACACCTTCCACTATCCCGGGTTGCTCCAATCTGCGTCCACCCAGGCCTTCCTCGTGTTTAATTCCATTTTCCCTGCCCCAGAAATACCCTTTAAAAATAGAGAAACCCCATGGATGGGGGGGAAACAGGAAATCCTGGAGAGAGAGCTGCTTCCCTCCCATCCCAGCCCATCCATGTTTTTATACGCTCCTAAGAGAGGCCGGAGGTTGATTTGGGCGCTGCGGAGCCCAAACGCTTTGCAGTGGTTTGTTAATTCGGATTTTCCCGTAAGAATCGGCGTTTTTGGAATAATCCGAGAGCACTGACCCTCTGCAGCCAGGCTGAGGCGGGAGAACTTGCTGAAGACGCTCTTGGTGATGAAGTCGATGTGGCTCGTGGCAAAGCAGGAGTAGTTGCCCAGGTCCGAGGCCTCCGTCTTGGCAATGTAAAGGTTCCCTGTGGTCTGGGAGATGAAACGTCTCCCGTCGGCCGGGATGAAATTGGGGAATTCGTTCAGGAGCCACCGGTAGGATAAACCTGGGGGGAAAAGGGAAAGGAGTAAACTGGACAAGTTTGTACTCCCAGGTGGGACGGACACAGTGGGATTCCCGGCTGGAATTTGTCCTTCCACAGGAGGAAAAAGGAAAAGGAATCAACTGGACAGCTTGTTGCATCCTCCCACGTAGGATGGACACAGTGGGATTCCCGGCTTGGGTGGAATGGATCCAGTGAGATTCCCGGCTGGAACTGGCCCTTGCATGGTGGAAAAAGGGAAAGGAATCAACTGGACAGGTTGTTGCATCCTCCCAGGTGGGATGGACCCAGTGAGATTCCCGGCTGGAACTGGCCCTTGCACGGACACGCCAAGTCCTGCCTCTGCTTTGTGGCTTTACAAACTCTGGATTCACCCCAAATTTCCTTCCCTGAAATTCCCAGAAGATGTGGGAGCCCCGCGCCCTGCTGTGTCTCCCTTACCTGGGTAGTGGGGCGGGGGGCTGCAGGTGAACATCACCCCCCAGCCCTCGGTGATCTTCACGGGGTCCCGCTCTTCCGCCGAGAATTCCTGCAAAACTGAACAGACGGAGTGAAACCCGGACAGGGAAAAACAGCTGGAGGAACCTCTGCGTCTTCTCTGACCCTCCTTGGGCTGGTTTGTGCACAGGGAGATCCAAAAATACCATTTGCTTTCTCCATAATACCCCAAACTCTCCAAACTTCCATGGAAGTGCCAGGGGATTTCTCCATGGGATGATGCGGCGGAGAGATTCTCTCCAGCCTTTCCCCGGGCAGGCTCAGTTTGAGCCCAGCCTATCTGTGGCTGTGTTTGATTTACCTGGTGGTGCCCAACTTACAGCCAAAGCGGAGCGAGGCTTCCCTGCTCAGCACGGTGCCCCTGGAATTGGATGCCACGCACTGGTAGGAGCCGGAATCCTTGGCTTTCACCGGGTTGCTGATCACCAAATCCCCGGCCACCAGCCTGTAGCGGGAATCCGGCTCCAGCTTTAGCTCCGTGCCGTTCATCTTCCACCTGCCGGGAGAAGCAGGATGGGGATAAATCCCCACGGCCGCACCGTGGGGCTGTGCCCACTGGTTTTGCAGCTGGGGTGGGGTGGGAGGTGGATTTGGATCTGAGCTGTGCCCTGGGAGGGATGGAACATCTCAGAACTGTGGGATTGTTGAGGCTGGAAAATCCGTCTGGGATCATCGAGTCCAAGCTGTGCTCAGTCCTGAGCTCTGAGTGCCACATCCAGGAATTCCTTGGACACCTCCAGGGATGGGGACTCCAAACCTCCCTGGGCAGCCCCTGCCAGCCCCTGCCCGCCCCTTCCATGTGGATATTCCTGCTGATGTCCAACTCCAAGCCTCCCTGGGCAGCCCCTGCCAGCCCCTGCCCGCCCCTTCCATGTGGATATTCCTGCTGATGTCCAACTCCAAGCCTCCCTGGGCAGCCCCTGCCAGCCCCTGCCCGCCCCTTCCATGTGGATATTCCTGCTGATGTCCAACTCCAAGCCTCCCTGGGCAGCCCCTGCCAGCCCCTGCCCGCCCCTTCCATGTGGATATTCCTGCTGATGTCCAACCTGAGCCTCCCCTGGCCCAGCCTGAGGCCGTTCCCTCTCCTCCTCTCCCTGTTCCCTGGGATAAGATCCCAAATCCCCCCCCGGCCGCCCCCTCCTGTCAGGGCGTTGTGGGATGGGAAGGGCCCCCCTGGGCCTCCTTTTCTCCAGGCTGAGCCCCTTTCCCAGCTCCCTCAGCTCCTCACAGGACACGGAATCTCACTCCCAAGTCGATCATTTTCCACACACAAAAGCGGAGGAGGGAGAGCGGGATTCTGGACGCTTTTATCCCATTCCAGGTGCGGGGCGGGCCCTGAGCTCACCTGTAGGTGGCGGGGGGATTGGCCCGTGCCCGGCAGGCCAGGGTGACCTTTTCTTCCGCTGAGCCCTCAGGGAAGAGGGTGTGGGACGGCTGCTCCTCGAACACCGGCCCGTAGCTCCTCGTGCCGCTCTGGGCCTGGCACCAAACTGCGGGAGAGGGGAAAACCCGCTCGGACCCACTTGGCTCCTCCTAAAAATTCTCCTTTTCAGTTCTGTGGGGTGTCCCTGGCGGCGCGGGGACAGCAGCGATGAGGAGAGAAGGAGCGGTGTGACAATCACACCCCGTCTGCCGGCACACATCCTGCAATTCCCACTGAGCATCGCGCGCCATTCCCGGCCTGCCGGAGGGACCAGCGTCCCTGGGGACACGTGGAGGAAGGAGTAGGGACCTCCTGGGACACTGCGTGCTGGCACAGCTGGAGCTGGGGATGTCCCCTTGTCCCTGAGGTTCCTCCTCTGCCTGTGCGGACTCTGCCTGGTTCGTTCTTCCGAAGTCCTCTCCGGGAGGAGGGAGGAGAGGGAAGAACCGGGATCTTCAGGGTCTGGACACACCTGGAAGATCCCCTCTGTCCCTGCAGCTCCACCAGCTCCTGACACCTCAAACCAATTGGCTGGTGGTGTGGAAACCAGTGAGAACCAGTGCGAACCAGTGCGAACCAGTGCGAACCGGTGCGGGGACGAGCCTGAAAATCTCGAGGAAAGCCAAGGAAATCTCGGCTGGTGAGGCTGGGGATGCCCTGGAACAGGATTCTCCATCCCTGGACGTGTCCCTGCTTTTGGGGTTCTCGGGCGCGGATTTGACCCTGGTTTTGAGGATGGAGAGGAACAAAAGGGACAAAGGCCCCACCTGCCTCCTCCACACCGTTCCTGGGCCACCCTCCGGGGCCAGCGTGCCACTGGGAAGTGCCACTGGGAAGTGCCAGCTGTCCTCCTGTCTCAGATCCACAGCGAATTCCAGCAGATCCCCTTCCACGCAGAGGAACCCCAGAATCCCAGACTGCTTTGGGTTGGGAAAACCTTAAAGCTCATCCCGTTCCACCCCTGCTGGGAGGCCGGGACACCTCCCACAGCCCGGGCTGCTCCAAACCCAGCCTGGAAGGGACACTGCGAACCGGAGCGAGGCAGAATCTGCCTGGAAATCTCTCCATCGCAGGACCGGCCGGTGGGATAATTGCCAGCGTGCCTGTCCTCCCTGTCCCTGTCCCCCTGGAGACGCCTGGCCCTTATCAGGGAAGGAGCCAGCAGCACTGATAAGCTCCGAGCCGCTTCCCCGGCTCCAGGATCCTTCCCTGCTCTGTAATTGAATTAATGAGCGTCTCCAACCCGCTGTGCCAACGCCAATCTGTCTCCTTCCCCGTCCCTAAATGAAGTGATTCCCGGGAGCGGGATGTTTTATGGAAGAGTCGCTTCCAGCCGGGAGCGGCCTGGGATCAGCGGGAGCAGCCCTCGGCCCGCAGCTCCTGGGGCTCTCCTCGCGTTCCGGCTGCTCCGGAGGAGGCTGGGATGGGATGGGATGGGATGGGAGAGGGGCTCTGGTAATTGGCTCTGGGCTGGGAGCAGCTGCTCCCCGCGTCCCTGCTCCAGGCAATTATCCCGGCTCCGCAAGGATGCGCGCGCGGGATGGTCCCCGGTGCCACACAGGGAAAGGCGCCGAGCTTGGATTCATTTGGAATTTGGGAAAAGCAGCGTTCTGGGGGTTGCTTCCCTTCCAGCCTGTGCTGTTTTCCTTCTAGGATGGCTCCGTTCCTAAAGGAAAAGCTGGAAATCTTCTTCCGTTCGGGTCAGTGCTGAGGGAGTCCCAGCTGGAATAAACTCTGCTGGCCAGGGGGAAAAACAATCGCGAGTTAATGGGGGATTAATGAGAAGGAATTAATTGTGTGCTGATAGATGAGTTAACTGTGCTCTGATAGAAGGCGGTGACAGGACTGAGGTGGAACAGCTTCAATCTTGGGATTAATTAGGGAGCATAAGGTAAATAATTTCTATTTATTTAACAAATAAAATATCTATTGCTGCCACTCCCATCCCTGCCCTTTCCAATGGGAATTTTTATTCCAGTCGAGCCAGATCAGGCTCAGGCTCCCTCCCGATCCCGCCCAGAGCCTGTGTCCTGTTGCTCTCCTCCGCTGTCCCTTTGTCCCCGTCAAGGTTACGGCTGCGGGTGCCAGGCATTGATTTTCCCACATGGAATCGATGCTAGGATTTCAGGTGAGTTTTAATCCACAGTTCCAAGGTGCTGGGGGTGAAACACTTGGATTTCACTGATTGAACGAGTCAGGGGTTGATTAAAGCAGTAATTAAACAGTTGCAAGGTGGGGATAAGGGTAAAGTTGAGAACTGATAAATCCCAGGACTTCTGAGGCTGCTCTGGGCCGATTCGGCCGCCCCAGAATTCCCAATTTTTAATGTCGCCAGCGCAGGATCTGTCCTGGAGCTCTGGCGTTTGGAAAAGAGGGAGAAGACAGGCACAAAATAAAAGTTTAAAAGCCAAATTTCAAAGGAGCGGAGTGACCTGCTCAGAATTTTCCGTGTTCCATCCAGCCGGTAGAGCTGGAACAATGGGAAAAACCCCACCGCGCCTCTGGAATAACCTTCGGTATTAGGGAAAATTAGCACCGGAGCAAAGGGTGAAAGCAGAACACCTGAAAATGAAGATTTGGAGAAGCAGCTGCAGGGAGGTGACCCCAGAGCCTCCCTTTTGTGCTATTTTTAGGATGTTTTTAGGAATATGTGGAGAGCCAGGCCTGGAAAGCCCAGGTGTGCAGGAGGCTGCACTTTGCCTTTGTGCTGAGCCCAGCTCTGGGGCCCAGGAAATGATGAATTTCCTCGGCGGAATGTTTTCCAAGCTGAATTCCTTTCTCTGAGGGCATCCACAGCGCAGCCCTGGAGCCTCTGGACCACAGGAGGGAGCTGGGAAATGAGTTGGTTTGATAGGAAATTTATGCCCAGAATCCACCTGGGTTTGGGTTTTTTTTCGAGGAGCAGCTCTCAGAGGAACTGAGGGTTTATTTTGGGTCATTTTTAACGAGCAGCTTTCTGAGGAACAAAGGGTCAGGGCTTGGCCCAGCCTTCGATTCCCAGATTTTCCGGAGGTTCTCCCACATGAACAAAGGCCAGGGAGAGTTTGGGATTTTAGAGTGGTCTCTGTGCACTTCAGAAGCTTTAAATATTTAAATCTTGCTCCAGACCTGGAGGCTTTGGCTCTTTTCCCACTCCTTAAGGTTTCCCTGAGCCTCACCCATGGCCGCCATCCTTTTGTCCCGGTCCCTCCTCGCGTTCCCGGGCAGGATTCTCCCTGTCCCAGCTGCCTCCGGAGCTCCGTGGCACCATCGGCCAAAGGTCAGTGAAAATCACCCTCCCAGGCTTCCCGGGGAGAGATTTTTTGGGGGGGTTTGCCTGAACTCAGGTGGTTGATGGGAGACCCCAGCTCCGGCTCCGTGGCCGCATCGGGGTCAGGCCAATTTCCAAGCGGGATAATTGCCTCCGGATCCAGGGCAGCCCCCCCTCCCCGAGCCTCCTCGGGGATGCAGAGAACATTAAAAGGTAATTAGATATTTATAAGGACGGGCCAGCCGGCTCTGCCCGCCGTGATGGATTAGCTGGAGGGCATTATCCAATCTCAGCCGGAGAGGAAACATCTCCCTGCGGAAAAGGGACCTGCAGGGAGCAGCCTGAGCCTCCCCGAGATCCGGGGATGGGCCCCGAGATCTGGAAACCATCCCCCAAACCCAGAAATGGTCCTCGAGGTTCCAGAACTTCTCCCTGAGGTCTGGAAATGGTCCCTGAGATCCGGAAATGGTCCCCGAAATCCAGAAATGTCCCTGAGAGCTGGGATTTCTCCCTGAGATCCAGAAATGTCCCTGAGGTCCAGAAATAGCCCTCAAGATTTAGAAATAGTCTCTGAGATCTGGAAATAATCCTTGAAATTCAGAAATGTCCCTGAGATCCAGAAATGCTTCTCGAGATCCAGAATTTGTCCCTGAGATCCAGAAAAGGTCCCTGAGATCTAGAATTCTCCCTGAGATCCAGAAATGCTCCCTCAGACCTGGAATTTCTCCCTGACATCCAGAAATGCTCCCTAAGGAGCAGGGGGATCTTTCCAGGGTATGGCCAGCAAGGCATCCCTGGAAAAAGTGGAAGGAGGAGTGGAATGAATCCCACTGGCAGGAGGAAATTCCTCCTGCATCTCCCAGAACCTGGATTTTGTAAACGGAATGTGTGTGTCAAACATTCCTGGCCCACAGGGATGTCGGGAATAGCACGGACATGGAACAACACTTCCCAAAGCAGCCGGAGATTTGGGATTCGGCAGCGCTGCATCCCGTGGAGAGGAGATTCCCGGTGAATCCCGGCTGCTGTCCCACCCCTCCCGCCGCTCCCGCGGGAATCTCTTACCCAGGAAGGTGCCGACGGCCAGGGAGATGTGGATGAATCCAGCGGCGCGTCCCATCCTGGGTCCTGCGGAGCCTCTACGGGCGCGTGGGGACGGCGGCCCTGGGGGGGGACACACGGCGGGGTCAGGGGGGCCCTTCCAGCCCCGGGTGCTCCGTGGATTCCGTGGTGCTGCGATTCCAGAGGCTCTGGAGCCCAGCTGTGCCTCCCCGCTGGCCACCAGCCCGAGGGAGAGTCACTCCAGGGCAAAATTCCAGCGGCGCCCGGAGGAGCAGGAGCGGCTGAAGGAGCTCTTTTTGTCCCCGATGGGACAAATCGGGGTGGGGGATTGTTGTCCCTCCTCCTTTGCTATTCCCCATTCTTCCTCCCTGCTCCGTAAATGCTCCTTTCCAAGCGTTTTCGCTGGAAAACCCCAGGCCAGAAGCACACGGGATACTGGTGAGGAGCGAGGAGGGAGAAATCGGATTTTTGTAAAAGTAACAAAGATATTGGGAAGGAAATCTCGGCTGGTGAGGCTGGGGATGCCCTGGAACAGGATTCTCCATCCCTGGAAGTGTCCCAGGCCAGGCTGGAGGGGGCTTGGAGCAGCCTGGGATAGGGGAAGGTGCCCCTGCCCATGGCAGGGGTGTCCCTGGGAGGGCTTTAAGGTCCCTCCCAACCCAAATCACTCTGGGATTTTGGGATTCTGTGACAAAGGAATCTTTAACTGAAACTCTCCGAGTGCCAGGGCATTTCCTGATGGGCTTTCCAGGCTCCTCCACAGCCTCCTGTCTTCCCAAAAGATTCCCAAAACCAAACCCCCAACCAAACCCTGAGCTCTTTGTGCAGCCCCTGCTCCCCGAACCCTCTGTGGGGGCAGCTCCACCTCAAGCCCCTCTTCCCAGGGAACTCCAGCAGGGATTTTGGGCCGGTTTATCCCTCTTTGTTAACAAACCCTTTGGAAACGCGCAGGGAGCGCTCGCCCGGCGCGGCAGAGCCTCACCTCCCGCTGCCCTCCCCAGAACGCCCCGGTGAGGAGCTGAGGACGCTGCCAAGAGCTCCTGGGATGCTCCTGCTGCTCATCCCCCTGCTCCAGCTGGTGCTGCTTCCACTCCTCTCCCTGCCCATCTGTCGGCTCCCGAGCCCCTCCGAGCAGGGATTAGCCCATCCCGTGGGATGCTCTGCCCCTTTCAAACCCCTCCCTCATTACCAGCAGCGCTCGAACCGCACCTGAGCAAACAGCCGGAGCCCGGCTCCGCTTCCCGACCCCCTCCGGGCTGCAAAAACCACCTGGCCTCTCCGTGTCCTCACCCAGAGAGAAGATTTTGCTACCAGCATCCCAAATCCTGGATTTTTATCCTGCCAGGGTCCGAGGGCTGGATCCCAGCGCCGGGAGCAGAGCCCAGCCCGCCGCCCTCAGCCCTGCTCGGGTTTTGTTCCCTGACAGGCTCCAAAATAAAGCCGGAGCCTCATTATCCCGCGCGGCCGGGGAGGGAGGAACCGCTGCCGGAGGGAAGTGGCAGCTCCTGGTGGGAGAGGCACGGGCTGTGTCAGGGACAGGGAATTTGGGGACGAAGCGCAGCGGGGCGGGACGCGCTCCCACGCCGAAGGCGCCGCGCGCCGCTCGTTCCAGCAGCCCCGGGGCGGCTCGGTCACATGGAGTCACTTGATGTCACCCAGGATCCTGCCCCAAACAGCGCCCCGAGCCCACGGCCCTGCAGCCAACACTGTCCCTTTGTTCCCCCGGCCTGTCCCTCTGCCCTGGGGACAAGGGGCAGCTTTGAGCCGGGCGCGCTGTGGGGCCGCAGGAGGTGCCAGCCCTGCGCTAATTAATGAGTTGACTTTTCCAAATCATCGCTGCGGTTCCCTTTCTCCGCGGTTTGGGAGAGGCGGGAGCGGCGGAGCAGCTCCTGCACCAGCGGCCGCAAATTAAACTCGGGGAGTTTTTGCTCCGGCACTTCCAGGCCCATTTTCCGAGCCTGAATCCTCTGCTGAGCCCCGGGAGCTGCCTGCGAAGGCTCCGGCTGCAGCTTTGCTTTCTTTGTTCCCCTTCCCTCACACTTTGAAAACAAACAGGAGAGGGTTGGGGGGAAAAGCTGGATTTTTTTATTTTTCATGGAATCCCAGACTGGTTTGGGTGCGAAAGGGCCCAAAATTCCATCCCATCCCACCTGCCATGGGCAGGGACATCTTCCGCTATCCCAGGCGGCCCCAACCTGGCCTTGGACGCTTCCAGGGATGGGGAGGCCACGGATCCTCTGGGAATTCCACCCCCGCCCCTCCCCGCCCTCACAGCCAGGGATTCCTCCCCGATATCCCACCCAAACCCGCTCCCTGTCGGTTGAAATCCCTTCCATGAGGAGGGGGCAGCGGGAGGAGGTCGGTGTTGGGCCCGTCCTCTCTCCTGGGGGCGGAGGCTCCTCGGGGCAGCTCCTGCCCCTCTGACATTCCCTGGATTTGCCAGCACTTGGCATTTCGTGCCGTGTTCGAGCCAGAGAAAATTCCCGCCTGTCCCCTGAAGGAGGGATGGTCCCGAGGGCCGGGATCTGCGGGGGATGAGGGCAGGAATTGCTGCGATGCCTTTCCGTGGGAATACAGCCCCCAGCACCCCTGCGGCTTCCCCGCTGCCGCCGGGCCAGGCTGGGATCGCGTTCCTATCGAGCTGATTGGAATTATTCCATGGTTTCCCGATTCATTATTTAGGATGCCAGCAGCGGCTCCGATCCCGGTTCTGCCTCTTCCCACCCTGCTCCCCCCATCTGCTCTGATCCCTTTCATTCACCACATTTTCCCTCCTCACTCCCTCGTGTCCATCCCTCCGCCTCTCCAGCACCTCCTTCCCAGGTTTTTGTTCCCGAAACGCTCCGGGAAGCGGGAGCACAGCGGGTGGGAAGTGCTGAGCTGCTGGGGAGGCTCTTGCTGAGGGAGAACAGGAAGATGCTGCTGTTTTCCCCTTTTCCCATTTCAAACCCAGCCTCAGCCCATCCCGCGCTTTAACTGGGTGAAAAATCAGGGATGCGGGAGCCGGGAGCAGCTCCGGGCCTAACAAAGGCGTGAGGGAGGAACAGGAATTTCTCTGAGTGCTGACTCGGAGCCACTTTGCAATTGGAGACTGGATGAGATAATCCCCTGGGATCCCGTTTTCCCTGTTCCCGATTGCCTTGTCCCCAAAGTGCCACCCTCAGGTTGTGCCTGAGGGGCGGCTGCTCCGGGGCCACACCTGGGGGCCACACCTGGGGACCCCGGGGCGGCTCCAGAGGCACGACCCCGAGCTGTGGATCCTGGATCCGATCCCCAGATCCTGATACTGGATCCGCCCCCAGCTCCTGATCCTGGATCCAATCCCCAGATCCTGATCCTGNGAGGGAGGAACAGGAATTTCTCTGAGTGCTGACTCGGAGCCACTTTGCAATTGGAGACTGGATGAGATAATCCCCTGGGATCCCGTTTTCCCTGTTCCCGATTGCCTTGTCCCCAAAGTGCCACCCTCAGGTTGTGCCTGAGGGGCGGCTGCTCCGGGGCCACACCTGGGGGCCACACCTGGGGACCCCGGGGCGGCTCCAGAGGCACGACCCCGAGCTGTGGATCCTGGATCCGATCCCCAGATCCTGATCCTGGACCCAACTCCCAGCTCCTGATCCTGACCCCACCTCCTAGCTCCACATCCTGGAGCCTCCCCCAGCTCCTCATCCTGGATCCGATCCCCAGATCCTGATCCTGGACCCAACTCCCAGCTCCTGATCCTGAACCCAACTCCTAGCTCCTCATCCTGGATCCTCCCCCAGCTCCTCATCCTGGATCCTCCCCCAGCTCCTGATCCTGGATNGGCACGACCCCGAGCTGTGGATCCTGGATCCGATCCCCAGATCCTGATACTGGATCCGTCCCAGCTCCTGATCCTGGATCCGACTCCCAGCTCCTGATCCTGGATCCTTCACCAGCTCCTGATCCTGGATCCTCCCTCAACCCCTGATCCTGGATCCTCCCCCAACTCCTGATCCTGGATCTGACCCCCAGCTCCTCATCCTGGATCCTCCCC
>VWPU01008221.1:0-15320 GCA_013398955.1 Callaeas wilsoni | reverse complement strand
GACCCCCAGCTCCTCTGCCTGGATCCTCCCTCAACCCCTGATCCTGGATCCTCCCCCAACTCCTGATCCTGGATCTGACCCCCAGCTCCTCATCCTGGATCCTCCCCGAACTCCCGATCCTGGATCCTCCCCGAACTCCTGATCCTGGATCCGACCCGCAGCTCCTCAAACCCTTGGGAACACTCTGCTTTGGATATTGAGCCCCGCTCCGGTCCCTCGTTAGGGAAGGGCCGCAGGGAGCTGTTTTCCCTCTTCCCGGGGTATTTTGACAGCCACTCGAGAGCCTTCTGCTGTCCTGGTGCGGGATCTGTCACCGCCGCTAATGGAGGCTGTCACTGATACCTCCGGGAGCCAGGCGGGATGGAAAACGCCACATTATCCCTTCCCGCCGGAGCCCCTGGGATCCGGGAGCCATCCATTAGCGGGGAGGCAGAGTTTGGGAGCTCAGGGGGCTCTGAGGGGTGCTGGGAGAGGAGGCGCTGCCTGGACCAGCACCCGCAGCTCCGGCTGTGGAGCTGCATCCCCTGCAGGATGATCCCGGCAGGATTTTGGGGAGGCCAGAGGTGGATTTTGGCAGGAGATGCCACTCCCAGCGCTATCCGTTACTGGGATAAATCAGTGAAATTCCATCTCCTGCACTCAGCCACGAGAGGAGCGTTCGGGATTAAGTGAGGCAGCTCCTTCTGCCGCAGCATCCCCCAGGGAAGGATCGCTCCGGAGGGGGGCCGGGCTGGAATTCCTCCTGTGCCGCTTTCATTCGGGCTCGTGGCTAAAGCTGGAAAGGGCAGGCGTGTGATGTTCCCTGGATTCTGGCTCTCAGAACCTTCCCAAGGTTGGGGACATCGTGTCCGCCCCGGCACAGCGTGGCTGAGGAGGCACAAACGGGTTCATTGTCACGGGTTTGTCCTCCTGGAAACCCGCCTGTGCTCAGGGACGGATTGGGAGGAAAACGCCGGATTCAGCCTTCCCAGAGCTTTTTTGGGCTCGGATCTGCCGGCGGCTCCAGGTCCTGCAGGAATCCTGGGCCGCTCCAAACCCGTCCTGAGCAGCGAAGTCTCCAAGTGAGGACCAAAAGAGGGGTTTGGGGTCTCGGGCTGGAGTTCAGCCCCTCCCCGGGCTCATCAGTCACCCCAAACAGACCCCAAACTGCAGCTCGGGGGTCCCTGCTCCCCGTGGGGGTCAGGACCCGATGCCAGGGGTGCTGTGGGCACTGTTCCTGTCCCCAGCCATGAGATGTGTCCCCAAAACCCTTCTGGAGAGTCTCATGTCCCTCTGTCCTGCCCAGGTGGGTTTGGATCGCCCTTGGAGTGATGGGAAAATCCCAAAGGCTCTTTCCTCTGCCAGGTGAGGATGAGGAGCAGCGGGAGCCATCAGAAGCACCTCCCTGTCCCTGTCCCTGTCCCTGTCCCTGTCCCTGTCCCTATCCCTGTCTGTCCCTGTCCCTGTCCCTGTCCCACCCCCACCGTGTCACGCCCTCCCAGGGCAGAGCCTCCTGTCCTGGGCTCGGTGCTCTCTGTCCCCACCCCGAGAGCCGGGCAGGGGACGGAGGGAGGGGACAGAGAGAGGGGACAGAGAGGGGACAGAGAGAGGGGACAGAGAGGGGACAGCGAGGGGACAGAGGGAGGGGACAAAGAGGGGAGTGGCGGGAGGGGAGAGAGGGGGGACAGAAAGGACAGGCGGGAGGGGACAGCGAGGGTACAGACAGAGGGGACAGAGAGAGGGGACAGAGAGGGGAGATAGCGAGGGGACAGAGGGGAGATAGCGAGGGGATTGACAGGAGGGGACAGAGAGGGGACAGAGAGAGGGGACAGAGAGAGGGGACAGAGAGAGGGGACAGCGAGGGGAGTGGTGGGAGGGGACAGAAGGGGGACAGAAGAGACAGGCGGGAGAGGACAGCGACAGGCGGGAGGGGACAGGCGGGAGGGGACAGCGAGGGGACAGGCGGGAGGGGACAGAAAGCGGAGGGACGGGAGGGGGCTGTCCCCGGCTGGGACCGCAGCGGAGCTGAGGCTGCGGGAGCAGATGGCGCTGCCAGCCCCGGCTCCTTCCCTGCTGCGGCTGGAGCCGGGATCTGCTCCAACCCACACGGATTCGTTATTTCCCGGTGGGCTGGGGGTGGCACGAAGCGGGGCCGGGCTCTGCGTCCTGCCTGTCCCCTGAAGGGACAGCCCTGGGCGGGGAGATCGTGCCCAGGCTGGGTGGGTGAGCACGGGGGTCTCCGCTCCGGCTGTTCCCGGTGTTCCCGGTGTTCCCGGTGTTCCCGGTGTTCCCGCTGTTCCAAGTTTGGAGGCCGCTGCCACTTTGGGGTGCCCTGTCCCAGCCGAGCCGTGGCCTCTGTGTCCCTGTCCAGCTCTGCCTGGAATATTTGGACTTCTAGGAGGAACCGGAGCAGCAGAATTCCCCTCCAGGGGTGGGCACCGCCCAACCTGCTCTGCTGCTACTGGGATAAAAATCGGTGGGATTTTTTGGGATATTTCTGGGATTTTCGCTGGGGCGGGATCGGGGTTTTTTGGCTCCGGCCCCTTGGGGTGCTGCAGGTGGCATCTGGAGCAATTCTGGATCACCAAATCCACGGAAATTAAAGAGCTTTTCCCTTGGACTTGGAGCATCCGGAGCAATGCCATCCCATCAGATCCTGCAGGACTAAGCCCAAGATGGGCCCTAATTAATTTTTTCCAGGAATTCAGCAGGTTTTAGGATTCGGTGGCCGAAATGAGTGGAGGGACAGAGCCTGGTGTGTGAGAGGGTGCCTAAATCCCCCGGGCGCGGCCTTCCCGGGGGGAAAAACGCTGGGTTCCAGGCCTGGGCCACCTCCGGTGGGACCTCGGGACCCTCGGGTGGCTCAGCCTTGGGGAAGGTGACAAAGCAAAGGGGACCAGCGGAAAGAGCCAGGAGGCTTTTCCATGGATCTCCAGCCCCCAGGGATGAGGGAATTTTGGCTCGGGGAAGGGAATTTGCCCCCAGGCTGGGCGCGGGGTGTTAAGCCAGGCTGCCACTCTAAACTCTCCCTCCAGACTCGAGTTTAAACGGAAAGCTCAGCCCGGAGCAGCTGGAATGAGGCTGGAAGTCTGAAAATCCACCCGGGAGCGATTCCAGCGGGAATGTGGGAGGTGATGTCCGCCCCAAATCCTGCTTAATGCCGATCGTGCCAATTAAAGTCCCGGATATTCCTCCGGGCACATTCCCAGTGCTGCCAACCCCGAGGGCGCTGGGCGGGCACGGGAAACGTTCCCTTTTCCCGGGAAATTCCGGCTGTTCCCGCGGGATCGCCCGGGAAGAGCCGCTGGGCCGGGTGGGATTCCAGGCAGCGGGGACGGGGAGGCAGCTGAGCTCCCCTCTCCGGAATAAACCTCCCCATTCCCGCTTCCCGCTGCCCTCTCCGGGCCCGGCTCAGCTCCGGGGAGCTCGGCCTAAAGCCGGGACTATCCTGGGCTCCGCCCGCGCTCCCGGTGGCGTCACGGCCGCGGCGCTTTGATGTGGCACAGGTATAAATAGCTCCCTACCTGCTCCAGGGCCGCTCCAGCCCCTCCCCGCCGCTGGAAGCGCTCCCGGGAGTCGGGAAAAACAAGCGGAGAGCTCGGGAAACCTCCCGGGGGAGCCGCCCCGGGAAGCGGCGGAGAAGGGAAGCCCTGCTCCGGCAGCTCGGAGCTGGGCGAGGTCGCACGGGCAGCAAGAGCCTTCCCGAGGTTTTGGGGATCCCCGGCTGGCTCCAAGGATCTTTCCCAGCCTCACGGAGCTCCTCAGCCCTCCCAGTGCGCCGCTGGCTGCTCGTACTGGTCATACTGGGGAGGGGCAGCAGCCTGGGGTTAAAATCGCCTCTCGGGGGGGCTGCGGGTGCGCCCCGCGCTGGTGTCGGGCTCGCTCCGCTCCTTGGGAGGCTCCAGCCTTTCCTCCCGCCTCTGGGTTTGGGATTCGGGCTCCAAACATTCCCAGGCTGCCCCCCCAGCCTCATAAAGCCAGGCGGGGATCGGCACCGGGCGGATTTCCCTGGTCCTTCCTGGCTTTTCGGCTCCCCGGTAAATAATAAATGTCCTGATTTTGGGGCAGGGCTGCTGGGTGGAGCTGGGTTTGGGATTCGCATTCCGGGTGGGAATGTCCCTTTTGCTCCCTGGGACACTTCCCTTGGCTCATCCCAGTGGGATCTTGGGTTTTACACGCTGGCGACGGGACCGGGGGTGTTTGTCACGGAAAAGGAAAGATTTTGGGGTCAGGGAAAGGGATTTTGTTTATCTGGAGAGCAGATTCTCTTCCTTCAGCTGCTGGGAGGTTTTTCCAAGCATCCAAAGACACGGAAAAGACAGAAAGTGTCTGGAAAGAGGCTGATCCAGGCTGTCACAGCACGTTTGGATCACGGCTCTTCCCTTCCATCCACGGAATTTTGATTCCTAGGGAAGCCGCTCACCTCCTCCTGCTTCTCTGTGCTGGGAATTCCTGCCTGGAATGTTTGTTTGCACTGCCAGCCAAGCTGGAGGGAAGGGGCGGGTGTTTGTGCAGCCCTGTGGTCCCACTGCCACCCATCCTTCCCAAAATCTTCCCAGGGTTCCTTGGAAAGCAGGGCTGGGTTAGGAAGGAGCGGGATGTGCTGAGACCACGGGAGTGCTGAGCTGAGCAAAGCCCCGGGAGAAGGGGAAAAGCCCATCCCAAACTCCCTGAAAACCCCATCTCCCTGGAAATCCCATCCCAAACTCCCTGAAAACCCATCCCAAACTCCATAAAAACCCATCCCTAACTCCCTGAAAACCCCATCCCTAACTCTGGAAACCCCACCCCGAGCTCCCTGGAAACCCCATCCCAAACTCCCTGAAACCCCATCCCCAACTCCCTGAAAACCCCATCCCTAACTCTGGAAACCCCACCCCGAGATCCCTGGAAACCCCATCGCCCTGAAAACCCCATCCCAAACTCCGTGAAAACCCCATCTCCCTCTCTGAAAACCCTCATCCCAATCTCCCTGAAAACCCATCCCAATCTCCATGAATCCCCCATCCCAATCTCCCCAAAACCACATCCCAAACTCCCCGAAAACCTCATCCCTAACTCCCTGAAAACTCCATCCCAATCTCCCTGTNCTCCCCGAATAACCCATCCCAATCTCCCCGAATACCCCCTCCTACTCCCCCTGTAAACCCATCCCAATCTCCATGAAACCCCCAACCAAATCTCCCCCAAACCCCATCCTTAACTCCCTGAAAACCCCATCCCAATCTCCCCGAATAACCCATCCCAATCTCCCTGAATATCCCATCTTAATCTCCCTGTAAACCCATCCCAATCTCCATGAAACCCCCATCCCAATCTCCCTGAAACCCCCATCCCGACATCCCTGGAAACCCCCATCCCAATCTCCCTGAAACCCCCATCCCGACATCCCTGGAAACCCCCATCCCAATCTCCCTGAAACCCCCATCCCGACATCCCTGGAAACCCCCATCCCAATCTCCCTGAAACCCCCATCCCGACATCCCTGGAAACCCCCATCCCAATCTCCCTGAAACCCCCATCCCGACATCCCTGGAAACCCCCATCCCAATCTCCCTGAAACCCCCATCCCGACATCCCTGGAAACCCCCATCCCAATCTCCCCAAAACTACATCCCAAACTCTCCGAAACCCCCATCCCGACATCCCTGGAAACCCCCATCCCAATCTCCCTGAAACCCCCATCCCGACATCCCTGGAAACCCCCATCCCAATCTCCATGAAACCCCCATCCCAATCTCCCCAAAACTACATCCCAAACTCTCCGAAACCCCCATCCCGACATCCCTGGAAACCCCCATCCCAATCTCCCTGAAACCCCCATCCCGACATCCCTGGAAACCCCCATCCCAATCTCCATGAAACCCCCATCCCAATCTCCCCAAAACTACATCCCAAACTCTCCGAAACCCCCATCCCGACATCCCTGGAAACCCCCATCCCAATCTCCCTGAAACCCCCATCCCGACATCCCTGGAAACCCCCATCCCAATCTCCATGAAACCCCCATCCCAATCTCCCCAAAACTACATCCCAAACTCTCCGAAACCCCCATCCCGACATCCCTGGAAACCCCCATCCCAATCTCCCTGAAACCCCCATCCCGACATCCCTGGAAACCCCCATCCCAATCTCCATGAAACCCCCATCCCAATCTCCCCAAAACTACATCCCAAACTCTCCGAAACCCCCATCCCGACATCCCTGGAAACCCCCATCCCAATCTCCCTGAAACCCCCATCCCGACATCCCTGGAAACCCCCATCCCAATCTCCATGAAACCCCCATCCCAATCTCCCCAAAACTACATCCCAAACTCTCCGAAACCCCCATCCCGACATCCCTGGAAACCCCCATCCCAATCTCCCTGAAACCCCCATCCCAATCTCCCCAAAACCACATCCCAAACTCCCAAAACTCCCATCCCGAGACCCCTGGAAACTCCCATCCCAACTTCTCTGAAACCCCCATCCCGAGACCCCTGGAAACCCCCATCCCAATCTCCCCAAACCCCCATCCCAATCTCCCTGAAACCCCACCCCGATTTCCCCGCTGGATCTGGGATCCAGCCCCGATCCCGGGAATCCGCGGCTGCGCTCGGCTGAGCAGGGAGCTCCTCCCCGGAGGTGCGGGGAGCTCCAGGTGACTGCGTGGGCTCCCCCCGTGCCCAGCGCCCGCCTCGCGCTGGGGGTGGTGGCACTGCCAGCGCCAGGGACAAAGCGCCACGGGAAGAGGAACCCCCAGGGCTCAGCCTCCCCTCAGACATTTCCCGGGATAATTTGGATTTTGGGCATTTCCGACGCACCCAGCGCGGCTGAGCGGCTTGAACGCGGGCTCGGCCCCACGCGGATTCCCGTTTCCGTGGGCTGCGTGCGGGTGGGATGAGTGTGGGGGAAATCCTAAAGGCGCGGTTTGGGTTTTCTGCCGTTTATGATTTATTTGCGGTAAATCCGCAGAGAAAATCCTAACCCAGACCATCGAATATATATACCCAGACCAGATATTCCAAAGGGACAAAAGTGGCAGCTCTGTTTTGTAGGAATTAATCCGGGGGTGGAGAGGAGCTTTGGGAACTCTTTGTCTCACTCTACCTGAGCCCCAGGTGCAGCTGGGCTCCACGGGACCCCCCCATCTCCCCTTTTCTGGAGTTTTTGGGAATTCTGAGCCTCCCCTTGGAAAGCTCAGTTATTTCTGGAAAGTTTGGGATGCGCTGCTGAGGGAAGCAAGAGGTTTTTGGGGTTGTGTCGCTGTGCTCAGTCCCAAATATCCGGCCTGGAGAGGTTCATTTTTGGATCCTAAATCCCGCGCAAGACCCTGTGCTCCAGCTTTGCTCCCTCAGAATTCCTTATGGATGAGGAATAGGGCCGAGCTCGGGCTCTGGGAAAGCCTTGGGATTTCTCCCAGCTCCGGGATGCAGAGGCTGCTGCCTCCCATCCTCACAGCAACCGGTGTTTCCTGAGGGAGATGCGATCTCCCGGGAATAACGGGAATAACGCCGGGGGCTGGTGGGAGTGGGGCCAGCCCTGGGGGAGTTTTGGGGTCAGCGTGGGTGGGGTGAGGAGGGAGCTCGGGGAGTTCGGAGACGCGAGCAGGAGCCCCAGGAAGCCCCCCCGGCCCTCCCTGCCCCCGGCTGCTTCCCCATCCCAGCGTCCATCCCTCTGGGAATGGGAACAGGGGGATGCCCTGGTTGTGGGGTGCCCCCCATGCCCAGGGCTCAGGCCTGGGGGGTGGGAGTTCATCCATGGCTTTGCACCGGGTCCCCCACAGCCCTGAGCGCCCCTGCCACAGCCCCGGACACACAAATCCCCCCGGAGCACCCCCGAATCCCACCGCTCCCCTGGGAACTGCCCTCAGGAAGGTGAATTGGGACAGCGCGGCGCTCCTGGTGCTCCCTCCCCGGAGAGGAGGCTCTGGGGCTGCTCAGGGCTCTGCCAGCTCGTTCTGGGGGTGCCGAAGTAGTTTTGGGCGGCAGAACCCCCTGCGGACCCTCCCAGCACCGCGCTGGAGGAGCCCGAGCCCACAGCCGCGCTCCCCAAGTGCCTCGGGCCAGAACGCGCCGGGGAAAAAACCTCGCGACCATCGCTGAGAACCGAAATCTTCCCCGATTCCTCCCGTAAGAGACATTTCTGCTTACGGCCGCCCTGACCCCGGCCGCGCAGCGCTGCCACAAGTGCCACAGCCGCGGCCCTCCCGGCTGCCAACTCCACCCCCGGCTCCTCTCCGGCGCCGGCACCGCCCGGCCCGGAACGCCCGAACCACCCCCCGCTCCCGTCCCCATCCCTCCGGAGCCCAGCGGTGTCCCCCGGCCGGAGCGGAGCCCAGCGGCGAGGCGGCCGTGCCGGGGACGATGCCCGGCCACCCGGAGCCCCGTCCATCCCCGCGGGATGCAGCAGAGCGGCGCGAGGCGCTTACCTGGGGCGGGAGGGCTGCGTGGGCATCAGCCGGGGGCCCGCGGGGCCTGGCGGCTGCCGGGGGCTGCGCTGCGAGGCAGCGCTCGGCTGGTGGCTGGCCGAGTGTGGATGTGTGTGCCCAAAGCCACTGCAGCATCTCTGCATTAGGATGTGCTCCTCCCTCTCCTCCCTCCTTGCGTGCGCGCTCCCTCGCTCGCTGCCAACCACCACGCCGCTCCCTGGAGACGGGGACTTATTATTTTTTTTTTTTTTTTTTTTCCCCCCCCTCCCCACCTCCTCCTCTCCTCTGCTTTTACCTCGCTCGCCACAGCGCAGGGAGCAGGCAGAGCGGCTCGGGCATCGTCATGCATTATTCATCCCGCAGCCTTCCGCCTGCTGCGCCCGGCCCCCGGCAGAGCCCCCTCGTCTGCTCCGAGCGCCGCCGGCTCGCCCCCGTCCCTGGGGCCGGAGCAGGTGTAGGACCGGGAGGGGGCTGGAGGGGTCTCGGCCCCTCTCTGTGGGGGTCTCGGCCCCTCTCTGTGGGGTGGGAGCAGGGGAGGGGGCAGCCCCGGCGCCCCCCATCCCTGTGCGGGTCTGCGCACCCCCCATGCCTAAATATATCCGTGGATTACACAATCTATCCATAATTATACAATCTATCCACGGGTATCCATGGATATCTGCGTCTGTAGACACCCAAGGATGGCGTTCGTTTGGCGGCACGGCCGAATTTTGGGATGCTCCGGCTGTCGTAGGTGGTCCCCGACTCCTCGCGAGGGGAGGACGGGGATTCCTCACAGTGACGGAGCGGTGGCTCCGGGGAGGGGGTGACAGCGTGGTCACTTTGGGGTCACCTTTGGGTTTTGGGGTGTGCCCGAGCCCCCTTTGGCTGTGCCCAGAGGGGCTCAGGGTTTCCCAGCGCCTTTCCCGGGAATATCAGCAGCTCCTGGCTGTCCTCCGGCTGCCGGAGGAGGTCCGTGCCGGGGCAGTGACGCGAGGGGATGCGACAGGGACACTCCGGGACCTCCTCCGTGACCCCCGGCAGGCCCCGAGCTGTGGGGGCCGCGGTGCTGCCCGGGCGCGCAGGGTGCCCGTGCTGGGGGGGGGTTTGGGGACAGAGGATTTGGGAACGTGCCAGGGACCCTCCGTCCCTTCCCAGCTGCAGCCCAGACCTGTTAATGGTGTCAGGAGATCAGCGGGCGCCGGGGCTGGCCGCAGGTTAATGGGCCGCAATTACAGAAGAGTAATTAAGGTGTTGGTGTCTGCTGATTGGCAAAGCTCCCGCGTTCCGCGCCGCGCCCGCGGGTGGGTGCGGGCCGGACGGGGCCTGCGGGTCCCTCGCCCAGTTTGTCCCAGTCTCGGCTCCCCGCTGCCAGTTTTGGGGCGAGGAAGGAAGAACAGCGTGGGAGCCGGGCCCCCAGGAAAAGGATCAATCCTCCAAGGGAGGAGATGAGTCCTGTCCCAAAGGAGGGAGGGGGTCCTGCCCTTTGTCCCCCGCTCTGCGCCTCCGCCAGCAGCAGCTCTGCCGGGGTCGCTCTGCAGGTGACAGGGACACCAGCGACAGCGCTCGGGGAGGAGGCCGCTCTGTGAGGGCTCCCGTGGGTATTCCCGATATCCAACAGGGAAAGCTCTCAGCCATGGGAATGGGCGACAGCCCTCGGCCCCCTCCCGGGGGAGGAAGAGGAGGAGGAGGAGGGGGAGGGAAGCCGGCGTCGATCCGGTCCTGCCGCCTCCGGAGGTCGGGGCCACGCCGGTGTCACTACCGGGCCATCCAAAGGGACAAGTGCCGGCGAGCGCGTGCCTGGCCCGGATCGATCCCGAGGATCAGCTGTGGCTCCGGGAGGGATAAAAGCCCGACGGGAATGCTGGAAGCAGCCGCTGGCACAGCCCAGGAGAGGCTCAGACCTCGGGCTTGCTGCTTCCAGCGGCTGCGGGCAGTGGGAATGGGGGACTGGGGGGGATCGGAGGAGTCCCTGGGTTCCACCCGGCTGGAATTCCTGCACCGGGAGCCAAGTGCGATTCCACAATTCCTCCCCCATCCTTCCTTGGGGCAGGGACTGAGGGTGCCTCCATGGCGCTGGGGATGTCTCCACGGGGCGAAAGGTTCTCTTTTCCCTCTCTGCTGTTCCTGGAAACGCTGGGAAGGCGGCGGGAGAAGCCCCCGCTGCAGCAGGAAGCACTCAACCCTTCATCCTCTTAGCCGGGCCCGCCGCAATTACATCTCAATTAACCAAATTACTGCGCCGCTCCCCCTCCCTCCAGCCCCTTCCCGGCCCCGGGGAGCCTCTGCCAGGAGCACTCCGGAGCCTCGGGGCAGGAAGGGCTGGGAGGTGGGGATGGATCCCGGTGGGAGCCGCGCTTGGCTGCCAGGAATGGGGGGCTGGAGTCAATTCCGCATTTTCCGAGCCGTGGGAGCTTCTCCCCCAGTGCTTCCCGAGGGTTTGGGGGCTGGAAATGGTGCTGGAGAGGATCCAGAGCTGCGCCTGAGCAACCTCCTTTCCCGGCCAGGGAGGGAATTTTGGGAATGCCAAGGATCGGCACAATCCGGGCTCTGGCATCCAGAGCTGATCCAGCAGCGCTCCCTGAGCATCCTCCCCTCCTGCTCACTGAGGGAATTTTGGGAGTGCCAAGGACCAGGCTCTGCTGCTTTTCCCTCTTGGAATTCGGCGGGAAGGACTCTCAGGCCCAGCGTGAATTTCGAACCATGTTTTATTATATGTTTAGTGTTTTCTCTATACAAAAAAATCCAGTCTTTTCTTTTTTTTTTTACAGTGATCCAAAAAAAAAAAAAAAAAGATATCTGAGTAGTTTTGGCCTTCTCTCATCTCTCATGCAGTCGGTTTAGAAGTCCTTAAATTAAACCCTTTTTTTTCCCCCCTCTACTCCGTAAATCTCGCTGGAAACTGAATTTTTACAGCCTCAGCTTTACATTTCTCATTGGAACAGGTGGGGTTAATGCAAAGGTGGTGGTTTCAATCTTTTTCTATGTTTTTTTTTAATCTGGTTTTTTTTTTTTTTGCTTTAAAAAAAAGGCAAATAAATACACGGAATACTTGAGACCAGCCCGGAGGTTGGACAGAGAGGACGGACGGATCGCAAGATATTTACAAATTAAATTAAAACAAAACAGTCCCGGTACTTTCTCTCAGATATGAGCCGGAGGAACGGACGTTTAAAATGATGTTTTGGAGGGAGGACTCTGGTCTGGGTGTCTGACACGGAATTTTGGGGATCTGACGTGGGATTTTGAGGGTTGACATGGGATTTTGGGGGTTAACATGGGATTTTGGGAGGTCGACAGAATTTTGGGCGGCTGACATGGAATTTTTGAGGTTTGACATGGGATTTCGGGGGCTTGACAGAATTTTGGCGGTTGACGCGGGATTTGGGGGTCTGACACGGGATTTTGGGTGGCTGACATGGAATTTTGGGGGTCTGACATGGGATTTTTGAGGTTTGACATGGAATTTTGGGACGCTGACAGAATTTTGGGGGAGTTGAAATGGAATTTTAGGGGTTGACATGGGATTTTGTGGGTTTGACATGGAATTTGGGGGTCTGACATGGAATTTGGAGAATCTGACATGAGATTTTGGTCTGACATGGAATTTTGAGGATCCGACATGGGATTTTGGGGGTTCACACGGGATTTTGGGAGGTGGACACGGAATTTGGGGATCTGACATGGAATTTTGAGGGTTGGCATGGGATTTTGGGAGGCGGACATGGAATCTTGGGGGTTGACATGGAATTTTCAGAGTTGACACAGGATTTTCGGGGTTGACACAGGATTTTCGAGGTTGACACGGAATTTTGAGGGGCTGACGTGGAATTTTGGGGGTCCGACACGGGGTTTTCGGGGTCGATGCGGAATTCTGGAGGTTTGACATAGAATGCTGGGGTTCGACATGAATTTCGGGGCTCTGACACGGGATTTTGGAGGGCTGACACGGAATTTTGGGGGTCTGACACGGAGTTTAGACAGTGTTGAACAACCAAACCCCGAGGCGAGGACACGGGGACACAGGCGAGGGGCGCTACAGGTGCCGTGGGTGGCGTTGTGAGGACCAGAAAAGCATCGTTATTCTCGTTAATAAAACAGCTTTTAGTGCAAGAAATAGGAGGTGTCTCTCTTTTTTTGTCTTTTTTCGTCTCTTTTTTTTTTCCCTTAATAAGGATTTTTTTTAATTTTTTTTTTTAAATTTTTTTTTTTTTTTTTTTATTGCTCAACTGAAATCTTGGTTGCTGCAGGTACGTGGAAAGCCCGGGCCGAGGAGGTGACGCCGCAGGTGGCACTCGCAGCTCTGCTGGGACCCGTGCGACAAGGAGAGGGTTTGGGATGTGCCGGGATGGGCGGTGGCACTGGGATGTGCCGGGAAAAGGCCGTGGAGTTGGGATGTGCCGGGAAAAGGCGGTGGAGTTGGGATGTGCCAGGAAAAGTTGGTGGCACGGCCGGAGCGAGCGCTGTGGTGGCCTTGGGTGACACCGCTCAGCTCTGCCCTTCTCCCTCCTGCTCTCCCCCGGCTCCTCCTGGATCTCCCGGGTCGGAGGCGGATTTGGGATCTGTCACCTCCAGGAAGGCAGTGCTGGCAGCGGGGACAGCGCGTCCTGGTGTGCAGTTGGGTTTCTCCGAGCAGGATTTTGGGGTTTGGACCAAAATTCCAGCTTTTCCTGCTGTTTTTGTGCCTCCAGCTGCGATGCCACCTCAGGGAGAACGGGAGCAGCCTCCGGATCAGGGAGGCGCAGCGGCATCCTCTCGTATCCCGAATTCCCGGCGTTCCTGTCAGCTGTGCCAAGGCTGGGTGCCAGGGAGGTCCCTGGATTTTTGATGGAGCCTGGATTCATCTCCAGGACGTGGATGAGGAGTTGGCTTGGAATGCTGGAGGAACAGGACGAATCTGCACGCTTGGGGTCGAGCTCGGCTCCTGAGAGCGCTGGAATTTGGAGTCTGGTGCTGGAATTGGGGGTCTGGCTCTGGAATTTGGAGCCTGGTGCTGGAATTGGGGGTCCGGCTCTGGAATTTGCGGCCTGGAGCTGGAATTTTGGGTCTGGCTCTTCCCTTTTTATCCATGAATGAGAAGTTGGCTCCTAATTTAAACCCTCGATGGAGAAAGGTTTATTTCTTCTGGAGAACGGGAAGTGGTCCCTGCCCCAGAGAGGTCGCGCAGATCCCAGGGGGAATCGTTGTCCCTGTGATGGGAATGGGAGCATCCCTGCTAATCCCGGGGGTCGCTACGGGAAGCAGGACAGGAGGTGACCGGGATGGCCCCTCTGGAGAGGGGATGGAGCAGCAGAGCAGCTCCCGGGGTGGGGTCAGGGTGGGGAAGGCCCCCCAGCACCACAAATCCTCGGGTGGATTCTCCATCCATCCATCTCCTGCTCCGAGGATGCTCCCGGGACACCGCGTGGGTTCATCCCAGCCCTTGTCCGGTTTTTCGGGATCTGTGGGGTCACTCTGTGGAAGGTTTGGGGTCAGGGCTTTTCTCCCCATGCGAACCTCAAACTTTTACTCCAAGGAGTAAAAGATGAGAAGCTCGGGACGAGTTTTTAACCTGAATTTTCTTTGGGCTCCAAAACTCCAGGGGGGAAATTTTGAAGAAATGTCAAAATTTTTGCTAAACCTTAAAAACGTTGAGTAATTTTCACACCGAGCTAACACAGGGCTGTGAGTAACTTACACCGAGTTGTTTGTCCTCCCCTGCACCTCCTCCCTCTTCCCATGACTCAAAGTAACCTGGGGCTAGGACTGGAAATTTTTTTGGGAAATTTGGAATAAGGTCGGGCAGAGTCCAGCTCCTTCCCATTCCTCCTTTTCCAAATGGATGCTGAGAGGTTTCCTCAGGGATGAGGTGGGTCAGGAATACGGGCTTTGATGGGAATGGCACATCACAGATCCCCGACACGGATCTGCTTCCAGCAATCCCGGCCAAATTCCTGGAGGCTTGGAGGTGTTTTGTGGTCCCTGTCAGCTGGGCCACAGAGCAGCGAGGACTGGGAGCGCTGGGAAGATCCCAGATCCAGAGCCTGGAGTTTTTCTCTCCTCATTCCCAGAGGTGCTTGGGCGGGAAGTTGCCCAGATCCAACACTGAGGACAGCTGGGAATGGGATTGTCCCCATGCCCAGGGGCGGTGTCACCTTTGGGAATGACACTGTCCCCATGCCATGGGGCGGTGTCACCTTTGGGAATGGGATTGTCCCCATGCCCAGAGACAGTGTCACCTTTGGGAATGGGATTGTCCCCAGTGCCCAGGGGTGGTGTCACCTTTGGGAATGACATTGTCCCTGGTGCCCAGGGGAGGTGTCACCTTTGGGAATGGCATTGTCCCATTGCCCAGGGGCGGTGTCACCTTTGGGAATGGGATTGTCCCAGTGCCCAGGGGCGGTGTCACCTTTGGGAATGGGATTGTCCCATTGCCCAGGGGCGGTGTCACCTTTGGGAATGGGATTGTCCCATTGCCCAGGGGCGGTGTCACCTTTGGGAATGGGATTGTCCCAGTGCCCAGAGGAGGTGTCACCTTTGGGAATGGGATTGTCCCCATGCCCAGGGACGGTGTCATCTTTGGGAATGGGATTGTCCCCATGCCCAGAGGAGGTGTCACCGTTGGGAATGGGATTGTCCCATTGCCCAGGGGCGGTGTCGCCTTTGGGAATGGGGTTGTCGCCATGCCCAGGGGGGGTGTCCCCTTTGGGAATGGGATTGTCCCAGTGCCCAGAGGCGGTGTCACCTTTGGGAATGGCATTGTCCCAGTGCCCAAGGGCGGTGGCACCTTTGGGAATGGGATTGACCCCAGTGCCCTGGGGCGGTGTCACCTTGGGGAATGGGATTGTCCCATTGCCCAGGGGCGGTGTCGCCTTTGGGAATGGGGTTGTCGCCATGCCCAGGGGGGGTGTCCCCTTTGGGAATGGGATTGTCCCATTACCCAGAGGACGTGTCACCTTTGGGAATGGGAT
>VWPU01008220.1:0-41372 GCA_013398955.1 Callaeas wilsoni | reverse complement strand
CGAGCCGAGCCGAGCCGAACCGCCGGGAGGGCCCCCGAGCCGCCGGGAGGGCCCCGGTGCCCCGCGCTGCCGGCGCTCCGCTCCGCGGGAGAGGAGCGGGCGGGGGCGGCGGAGCCGCGGTGCCTCAGCCGAGCGAGGGCTCCGCGCCTCCCCGCAGCGCGAAGGGTGAAAGAGGGATGCAGGTGAAAGAGGGATGGAGCGGAGCGGGTCACTCGGCGAGGGGAGGGACGCGGGTGGAGGCAGGCGGGAGGGATGCGGGGTGCCACGGGGAAGGAGAGGGATGCGGGTTCCTTCCCTGAAGAATGGAGGGATGCGGGCTGCCCTGGAGCGGAGGAACGGTGCGGGGATGCGCGTTGCTCCCCAGAGGAAGGAAGGGTGGAGGAACGCAGGTCACTCTGGAGAAGGAGAATGAGGGTTCCCCTCCATCCCCGGAGAAAGGAAGGATGGAGGGAGGCAAAGCCCCCGAAGGAAGGACCGAGGGATGCGTGTTCCCCGCGAAAGAAGAAAGGACGGAGGGATATGGGGAGAGGAAAGCGAGGGATGCGGTTCCCTGCTGGGGGAAAGCTGTGCTCTCCCCCTGAACGAACGGAGGGATACGGGTCCCGGTCCCTGCCCGAGATGCGCGGTCTTTGCTCAGGGCCGGGATCCTGAGCCGCGAGCAGGAGTCGCTCCCTTCCTTCTTTCCTCCCTTCCATTCCTTTCATCATTTCCTCTGTGTTTTCTGTGTTTATTCGTCGCTATTCCCCCAGATCTTGGCTGAATCCAAAGCATCACAAGTTACTATTTATATTAACCGGCAGGTTTTTCTCGCAGTCATTTTGTTTAGAGAGCGTTAAACGCATTTGTGGGTGGGGAAATGTCCTTTTGGTCTTTTATGCATATTTTAAGTTGTGGGTGCAAATTATATTTGCTTTGATTATTACCAATTTGAATGCATTAATTTGATAGTTATTAAAAATAATGTGGGCTTAATTCTCGGCACCTGCAGAATATCATTTGGTTTGCAAATGAAACAAATTGAAACTCGGCAGAAAATAGGCAGCCCTTGCGTGGTTATCCTGTAATTCTGCTCCAAATTGTGTCTCCAAGGGGCCTGATCCTGCCTGTCCCGGTGATGTTCAGGACTCTGTGCCCTGGGCTGGTCGGGCTGCAGGAACAGGGCCAGGGCTGTAGCTGTGTGAGGATATCATGGACCTGGCTGCTAATATTTGCATCTCTTTTTATTCGTTTTCCTCCCTCGTTCCTTCCTCAAAAGCCACGTGCCCCCGAGCCCCTGGAGAAGAGGAGGTTGGCTTTTTCCTGCTGATGCTGTAGACTCCAGGGGTTGGTTGTTATCTTTGGTTATCTAGCTGTATGAGTGGTGTCGATTCTTCATAAAGCTAGATAACCGAAAGTAAAAATAACCCCATTACACGCCTGAGGAGGATGTGGAGAAGAAAGGAAATTCATCAAAAGGAAGAGGAGGAAAAGAAAAAATTAAAAGAAAAAAAAAAAGAAGAGAAAGGAAATGAGAGGCGGAAAAAATGGGGGAAAAGACAACTTTCAGAGACTGGAATTAAAACCCGAGGTAGGATTTTTTTTTTTTTTTAAATTTTTAAATTTTTTTTTTTTAAAAGAACCTATTTGCCTCCTGTGATTTTAAGAGTTTACTGATTCTGGGCATGGAAAGAAACCATCTGTGTTGAGAAAGACAAAGATGTTGCCGCTCTCTCCTCGGCCGTTAACTGTAATTGAATTAACAAAGTAAAACTTCCAATCAGATTATGAATTAGTTAAGTCCAGGACCCAGACTACAGATCAAGGATGAACTTTCATTGCATAACCAGTCATAGAGCATCCGAAAATCCATAAATCAATACAGATTACTGTGTTGGATTATCTGTTTAATAAAGCAGCAACAGAGCAATGTTTATTAATGCTTGTTTTGCAAATACGAGTGCTGGATTCTTCTTCCTTTTTTCTGCCTTCCCTCCCCCTCTTCCCTATCCATTATACAGATACATATATTTTCCTCCCTGACAGCTATAACTTGATATCAGTATTAGAAATAAGGATATAGTGATTTGGAAAATGGTTTCTTGCAGTTTTCTTTGTTTTTCTTCCCTTGTGTCTCTATCCAAATGCTTTCTTTCTTCTTTTAACCCTTTGTCTATGAATGTTTCTTTGAATGGACTCAAGATTCTAATTTGCGGATTTACAAAGGAGATATATATATATTTATTTTTTTATATATATATTTATTTATTTATATAAAACTTGTGTGTGGAACCTCATGGGACTAATTGGGGAACTTGATTTTGCTTAATTTATCTTCTCTGCAAATTGATGTTGGTTCTTATCCCTCTTTAATGGATTATGCGTCAGCCTCTTCCTTATGGAAACTGGGATTTTTTAATCTGCTCTACCATTGAAGGGAATTTTGAGTCAAAGGTGAATTGGGTGCTTCCCACTTGCTTTTAATAATCAGACTAGGTGCCTGAGATGCCACCTGAAATACACAGCAACCTATTTGAAAAGGTTGATCTTGTTTAGAAGAACACAAAGACCTCATGGTGGATTAAGATAAAATAATATCAGATCGGTGATTCCAAGGAGGAAAAAAAAAACCCAAATCCTAAAAGACTTCATAATAATAAAGAGCTAATGTGGGTGATGGCACCTGAACTAATTTTGGAAAGGAGCAATTATAGCTTTGTGACTTTATGAAAACCCTCTTGTGAGAGATGTAGAAATGAGCTGACTTTTGACCTGTTCTGGACCCGCTCGTTTCGCTCATGTGCTCATTGGAGTCTCATTGGAAACCAAAAGGGCCGAAGGAACTGTCCCTGGCACTTCGTTCAGGGAAGGGCTGTAGTGCTGGGTGTGACGTGAAAGATTTATCCTGCTCATATGATTGCTTGAAATTAATAAACAAGATATTTTCCCCCCTCACCCATGGCTCTGTAACTCAGAATAATTTAGTACATGTGATAAGTGGGAGTTCTTGTAATGATCGGCTTGGGGAAAGCTCAGGGAAAACCTTCTTTCCACCTTCCCACTGAGGTTCATCTGGGTGCTGCCATTGTTCCTGGTGCTGTTCCCGCAGCCCATGTTGACAGTGACAGGATGTAGGGAAGTTTTTACAAGCTCTTATTTCATTCCCTGTTCTCTGTTGCCGTCCTGCTGCTCCTCCCTGGGGGGAGTGAAGTGCTGCTCTCCTGGCCAGGTGGTTTGTCCCCACTCGGAGAGGGACGTTGCAGAGAACAGGGCAACAAGGAACCAGCTCCATAAGCTTTGGTCCATGGACAGGGAGAGCACCATCCAAGGATGGAGAGACATCTTTCATGGATGCTCACACCCTGAGCATCTCATAGGATGAAGCTGGACACCCTTGGCTTTGGTGACAAAGCAGTGACAAAGCTCTCCACATGGAGCTCTCCTCATTCAGCCTTCCCAGGCAGACCGAGCCAGGAGAACTCTTGCTGGTCCAGCTGGGTGCTTGCCACTCCAGCCAGCCTGGTGGACTGGGATGTGTCTGCGGGCAGACGTCGGCACCGAGCAGTGGCCTGAAGTCCGGCTGTGAAGGGGTGCGGCGGCTCCCCAGGGCAATGAGGGACTGTTATTCTGGGTGAGCACTGGGAAGCTGCCATGTGCCATCCACCATTGGCCGGTGGCTTCCCTCAAGGAGGGGGAAAAGCGCCTTTTCTCCAATCAGGGGCTGGGAGCGGTGCTATGCGAGCATCTTTTGGTGTTCCTGGGTGACCAATCCTGCTCTGTGCGGCACTGCCATAGGCTGATTTTGATGGTGTCACTTCTTGGCTATAACAAAGGCATGAGCAGGAGTGGGGGGATGTAAACTGGGACAAGGACAAAACTCATCCAAGAATTTAGCAAACCGTGTGTGGAGGGCCTGGAGCCAGGAGCAGGAGGTGCCTGTGCTGGTCGGTGATGGAGAGGGTGGATTTAAAGCCCACCAGGCCCAACTGGGCTCTCTGGAGCTTGTGCACCTCATTCCCAGCTGCAAAAAGCTCCCTTTAAAATGCTTGTGACCCCCGCTGCCATTCAGGGACATGGTGACACTGTGGGGCTAAAGCACCTCCACGTTCATCACCCATCCCTTTGTGCTCCCAGCCGGGGAGGGAAATGGGAACCAGGCCCAGCCCACTCACTGCCTCTCAGCTGTTGGATGGGTCCCTTGGGGTTCCTGGTGCCACAAGCTTTGCTGCAGTCCTTGGGGTCTGTGGGTGCTGTCAAAGCACGCTGCTCTTCAGCCAGGTGGAATTTCTTTTTAATTTGAGTTTTTGTTGTGGGGGGTAACCATTTCCAGTGGCGGGACTGTCCGTGTGACTGTGAGCTTGGCTCTCTCCAAGGGCTTTGGAATAGTCTTGCAAACAGCTGATTTTTAATTTTTTTTCTCCTTTTCTCCCTGATTTACTCCTGGAGTGCACTAGCAATAAGCCCTGTGTGTTTGCGTGACATTGATCCAAATTGCAGTTTACATGTGGCCGTTTAAGCTTGCTTGGACACTATGATTTGACTGGTTAACACTCAGCACTGTCTACTCTGTTTTCCCTTCTGGCCACGTAACTGCTGGAGACATTAATAGGAGACACACTCGCGTGTTCGGGAGCGAGGTATCAGCTCTCCACATCCTTCTCTTGCTTAGCAGCAGTTTGGAGTCAGGGGAAAAAAAGGCAGCAAAAGCAATACTAATTTTTCCATGATTCAGTGAGCCGTTGAGGAGAATGAGCCTATACGAATATAATTGTTGAAAATTATTAATTTCACTCAGTAGATCCCCTTTAGCTTCTGTCTTTAATGCTTATGTTGGCAGTGCAGAAATGCAGCAGAGCAGTTTGTTGCTGAGGCCAAAGCCCTTTTGCACCACTCTCATTGTATGAGCAATGCGCTGTGGGTCAGGGGAGTGGCAAAAGGGCAGAAATACTTGTGCTGGTTGGTAGTGCCAGTGGATATGAACTTTTACTTTGTGATGGTAAAATATGTATTTTTTTTTACATTCATATTTTAAAATTCTCAGCCTCGAATGATGAAAAGTAGTTAAAAAATGCTTTTTTAAAAATTATGATTTTGTGGTGTTTGGGGAAAACAGACATTTCCCCATTGATGGAATTTTTTTCCAGCCTTTTACGGTTTTAAACTGAAAACAAAAGGAGGCCCTGATGGCTCAAGCCCTTCAAGGTCTCCCCAGCACTTGTCCTCCTGGCACAGTCCCACACACCCTGGGTTGGGCAGGTGTGGAATAGAACTGCAGTGCCATCACAAAGAAATCACACCAATATGATGGAAATTAGTGTGACTATATAGTTTTGAAATACATAGATATAATTCCTTCCCACAAGCAATCGCAGCTGGATTTGGAGGGAGAGGGGATGGTTTTTAGAGATGCTCTCTCAGCAGGGCTGGCAGCCAATAGTGACTTGTTCCCAGCACCAGTCCTCAAAGCTCTGCTCTTTTTGGGGTGCCGCGTGGCCCAGCTGGTCAGCCTGGGTTTGGGAGGATCTCTGCGCCAAGGAAAGTGTGAGGGTTCCTGCCATTGGTACCTACGGGGTCAGAAATGCTGATTGAAGCCTCCAGCTGCCGGACCGGGGCTGAGAGGAGAGCACATCTTTGTGCTGAGAACAGAGTCTTTCCTCTTCAAACAATCAGGGCTTCAAACCCCTGAGCGTTTTCAAGGGAGCGATTTTTATGTCGGGATTATGATAAACCGGCTGAGTGGGCGCGCTAAGCCGCCATAGGAATCAGATCAGGCCCTGCTTTAATTTCAGCAAGTGGCGGGTGTGTGGGAACGGAGGCTGGGGTGATGCTCGGAATTAACCGTCTGGGCTCTGGGCCCCGGTGCCCCCCGGCTCGGAGCACGGACTGGAGGAGGGGTGCGGCCAGGATCATGTCGTCCTTGTGCCCACCGTGGCTTTGCCGATGGGATCTGGCCACTGATGCACGGCACTTTGCAAGGTGCTCTGTAGCACCCCGGCATGATTTTGGGGTGGCCAGTGCCGATCTCTGTATAGCAGCAGAGGGGATTTCTTGAATTACCCTGCCCATCCCAGGGTGCAAACGTGGTGCTGGGTGCCCAGCAAAAACGGGACCGGACGGCTTCTCCCGCACTCTGCCCAGGGGAAGCGGGTGACAGTGCCCCGAGGCGGGTAGAGCCGGAGGGAAAATGATGAGCTCTGTGGTCTTCAGGCTGCTGGGAGGAGACGGGTGCCAGCGAGCAGGTCGCTCAGATGCAGCCGGAGTGATTGGATGTGAAAGCGGAGCCGCGCTTCTCGCCGCCCGCGCTGGCAGCTCCGCTCTCGCCATTGCCCGCCGCGGCCGCGGGAGGTTTTGCTGGCCCAGGCTTGTGTGAGGCAGTGTTGCCAGCATGACGGGAGGGGGCTAAATATAGTCCTGGGGCCGCATTCCGGCTTGCCCGGCGGGATTTTCGGGGACAGATACAGAAAGGGACGTGTGCGTGTGAGTCCCGACACCTCCCCGCTGTAAGAGGTGGGGAAGGGGTGGCGGCCGCCAGGCGCGGGCAGGATCTGCTGCCGGCGAGACTGTGATGGCCTTGGATAGTTTTGCAGGAAGAGAGATGGGAAATTTTGTTTTAGGGGTCCCGTGCCAGCTGTGGAGAGGGATGCCCCGAATCCTGGGATTATGGCTGGGGGGTGTCCATATGTACTGAAGTCTGCAAGGCTGATGTGGAGGTCTTGGACCGACACTCCTGGCTGAATCTATCTCTGGTTATCAGCGGATCACAGTCTCTTGCTCACTATATAACTCCAGGATTTATCCTGCTACAGCTGAGAGCAGACTTGGACCTGGCATCTGTAACTGTACAGCTAAAGCTGTGTAATCCTCACCCAGCATCGACGGCCATGGCTTGAGCTTCGACTTTGACAGCCCGGGCTAGGTGTAAAAATAATTGTAATTCCACTTTCAGGGGTTTTAATATTGCTGGAGCAGGGACAAAAGGGGTAGTGCCAGGATGCTGGTGCAGGAGGAGGGAACATCCATATTGGGTGCATCTGCTCGGTTTAACTCTTGGTCTAGTGTGATGCATTTTTACAGGCAAGTGGAGGACATGAGGTGGAGCTTGCTCTGGGATAGAGAAAAAATGCAGGTTCTCAGAGGGGGAAAAACCCGCTGATTAATAAGTGTTGGGAATGAAAAAGACTGGATCCTCACTGGTGGTGGAATGGCCTGGTTTCGAGCCCTGCGTGGCTCCAGGGGGCTGTTGGCTCATCTTGTGGCCTTGCATTGTTTAGGTCAAGGCAGGTAAACCAGGTTTAATTCGACCTTCAGCAAGTTCCTGCCTGCTAGAAGCTCATTGTTTATTGAAAAAAAAAAACAAAACAACCCAACAAATCCACAAAACCTTTTCTGGATCAATGTGTGAGTTCTGGGAAAGGGAAAGCGAGTTCCCCAGATCCTCTTCACCCTTTTGGAGGTACAGGGTGCTCTTTGGGAAGGAGGAAGGGTTGTCCCTAAGGAGTCTGCTTTGTTTCATCTATCTCTCCCCCTCCGTCTTTTAGTAAATTTCTGCTATTTTAGTTGAGTGAAACATTCAGATTTAACAGTATTTCATAGGAATGGATTGTTTTAGGGATTCCCGGGCTGAACTGGGCAGGAATGTGTCTGAGCCAAATAACCTTCCTCTGGCATCAGCAGGCACCAGCTGCTTAGGAGGAAAGTGCTTGAAACCCTACAATTAGGGGATAATGTATTCCGAGAGAGTTTCTTGGCTTTCTGTTCCTGAGCTGGAGAGTTTATATTCCCTCCCTGATCCTTGTAAAATGTTGCTGAACTTGGATGTTCTTGTCACCTGCTCCTCGATGGTGCCGAGAGTGGAGACAATCCCGCAGTGGCCATTGGCAGGGGCTTGGGTCTGGGCAGGAGGGAAAAAAGCCAAGTTTTCTGGCATTTGCTTTGAATTTGCCTCTGTGATCCTACTTTTGGGAGAGGAACCGTATCTTTGAAAGATCTGGAGGGGCACTGGCTTCCACAGTGTAAAAGCGATGGGGAATTAACAATATAACTCGGATTGTTCAAGGGAATTAGGCACGTAATTCACTCAGGAACTTTGATTAATCCTGCAGGGCACTGTCAGTATCCAGAGGACTTTTCTTCCTGCTGGGGCCTGGGCAGAAGGTGCAGCAATTGACCCCTCTGGCTGGGGGGAGGTTTGAGGGCTCGGGATGCTGTGCTGGACTGGAGAGGGACCATGGAGGACAGGTGGCCCTGGGCCACTGCCCCACCCCACAATTTTGCAGACAAACTCCACTCCCCGGAGATTTTTCTCTCTTTTTCCCCTTTGTTTTGCCTTTGAACAACAAAACCCACTAACACACACACACGATTTTTTTTTCGTCTTCTTTTTAATGAAAAAAGGTATTTTCAACATTAAACCCACCCATTTGCAGGACCATCAGCAGGGCTAGCTGAGTTTCTGGAGGTAGAGCTTTCCCATGGAGCTGTGCATCTCCTGGATACTCTTCGCTGTTGAAAACCACTGGTTTTTGGAGATGAGGGAGTGGGAGGAAGCCTGCCCGGCCTCTGTGTCCAGCTCGGCTGAGGTTCTGACAGCATTGGGACAAGCTGGCAGAGATGCCGGAGCGAAAGCAAGCTGCCTCCCTCCTCTGGTGCGAGGGATGGCCACGGAGCAGGTTGCCATGGAGAACCGGGATTATTCTGCGTGTGTGTGTACGGGGTGGGGGGAATATCGTAATTTTTTANTTTTTTTTTCGTCTTCTTTTTAATGAAAAAAGGTATTTTCAACATTAAACCCACCCATTTGCAGGACCATCAGCAGGGCTAGCTGAGTTTCTGGAGGTAGAGCTTTCCCATGGAGCTGTGCATCTCCTGGATACTCTTCGCTGTTGAAAACCACTGGTTTTTGGAGATGAGGGAGTGGGAGGAAGCCTGCCCGGCCTCTGTGTCCAGCTCGGCTGAGGTTCTGACAGCATTGGGACAAGCTGGCAGAGATGCCGGAGCGAAAGCAAGCTGCCTCCCTCCTCTGGTGCGAGGGATGGCCACGGAGCAGGTTGCCATGGAGAACCGGGATTATTCTGCGTGTGTGTGTACGGGGTGGGGGGAATATCGTAATTTTTTAAAAACATTTTTGATGGAGTGCGATGCCGTCAGCGGCCGTGCTCACCCGACCTTGGGAGCTGCAACCTCCAACCCCAGCCCCATCCCCTCCTCCCCTCCTCCTGCAGCCCCAGCTCCTGCCCCAGCTCCTCCATCGGACTCTTATCTCCAATAATCCCCCCGTAAGAGGGCTTTCTGCTTGTTATGACACCCAGTGAAAGCGTGGGAGAAAGATCCTTTCTTCGCCCTTGTCCTCCACAGCCAGCCACTAGCCTGAATGGGAGGCTTTTTTGTGTCTCTGTGTGCCTGACTAATTGAGCTGAAGGACTTGCGTCTGGAAGGGCTTGAAAGGGACTTTTGTTGCCGCTGCGGAGTTTGTGGAAGGCGAATGAGCCCTGCTTTCTTAGGGAACGCGGGTCCTGGGCAAATTTGACTCTCGAGTGCTCACGCCTCCCGGTTCTTTGGGAAAATTAGAAAAAAAGGGTGGTGGGATTGAATTTTTTGTGTTGTGTGTGGGGTTTTTTGGGGGTGATTTTTTTTCTTGAGCACTATTGGCAGCCCCAGGCGCTGGAGAATTGAGTCTGGCAAAAAAAAAAAAAAAAATCTGTCCCTGGAAGGCTGGTGAGCTGGCTGTAAAAAAAGGGCTTGGTGAGATGAGTTAAAACCGGCTAAAAATAACATTATCAGGAGCCCTCCAAAAATAACAGTATCGAGAGCCCTTGCCTCCAAAAATAACAGTATCGAGAGTCTGTGTCTCCTGCATTTTTAAAGGCCTGATAATCAAAGCCCAAATCTTCTCTATGATTCCATGGGAAATTGTTTTGTGGTCCAAGGATGCTTTCACATCCCATTGCAACCTGAGAGGTGAGGAGCATTAGCTATCACAAGACAGTTTAAGTGGCTGCTGCAAAATTCCTCTTTTCCTCTTGGCCTTAACAGGACTGATGAAAAATTGGGATTTTCCCTAAAAGTATTTCAATCATTCCTTGGTGTCAGGTGATCCCAGGGTGATTCCTGGCAGCACCGGTGCCGCCGTGGGCACGCAGGAAGGAATCCTTCTGCTACCTGTAACAGCCCCAACCGCACACCTTCCTTAAAACACCCAACATCCTGCTTGGCTGGAAAACCGAGAGGTTTTGGGACTTTAAAGGCTCTTTTCTCTTGGGGAGTTTGGTTTGGGGCACCTGGACTGTCACCCCTGGTGGTATCTCCTGCTGCACTTTCGTTCCCATCACAAGAATGTGGTGTTTCCATGTGTCTCTGTCCAGGACATTTTCTCATTGCCTTTGCCAATTTTTCATCATCTGATACTGGATTCATTCAAAGACCAGCAGCACCTTCTCCAGCCTGTCTTTTCCCCACAGCATGGCCATGCTCAGCCTACTGCTGAGTGTCTCGCCTGGAAAACACCCTCTGGCAAGGAGAGAAGGCGGTGTTTGGGAGGAAAACAGGGCTTTTGAGGCAGAAAACTTCTTGGCATCTGGCAAAGACTGGGCAGTGGCTTTTTAAGTGATGGGTGGGAGAAATGGGGAAGAAAGTGGCTCTATGGGGTCACTTTGTTCCTGTTGCTAATTTCCCACGGGATGTGCAGCCCCTGCACCTCATTGAGAAGCCCTTGAAATTATTGTCCATAATATATTTTCAATAAACACACTTCCATTGTAATTTCTCCTCCCAACCCCCCCATTTTTTCTTCATTCCAGAGATCTGTCAGGTCCCTCCACACAAGAAATTACTGTGGAAGCTGCCAGGGTCCATTCCATCCCCTGTGTGGATAAACACTCCCAGGGTGTGTGTTATCGATTTCTAATGGAAAGAGATTAAAACATGTTGAAAGTTGCACTTTTAATGGGGTGATGTAGAGGCTGCAAACGCCCACAGCACCTCTTTTCTCACCCTGTGCCCAAAGGCTGCAGCTGGGTGTCTTCAGGAGTTTTCCAGGGCCGAAGCGGTGCATCAAGGATGGGGGAAAACCAGAACAAATGGGTTTGAAACAGATGTGGACAAGAGCAGTGAAACTTGATAGAAAAGGGGGGTGAAGACAAAGAGAGGTGAATGAACAGGAGGTCTTTTAAATAAAAAAGCTATCAAAAATTTAAAAATCACTTTTGGAGATGGAGCCAAACCCCTTTTCGCGTGATTCCACCTAGAGTTTTTAAATCCAGCAATTTCTGCACCGCTCTTTGCCAACATTGTGCTAAAAAGCAACCTTGGTTTTGTGTCCTGCAGCCCGAGGCCCGTCCTGCCGCAGCTCGGGGACGCCCGTGACACCAGGTATTTGTCGATGCATCCTGACTCTTTACTGTGCCGGGAAATGACAATTTCTGTGCTGTCTGGGTGCTCGTGAGGCAGCATCCCAGGGGTTTGTCCTGTCAGTGCCATGCCAGGATAATGCAGCTGTGCATTGGTCATTAGTGAAGAGCAGCTCCCGGCCATGCCTGGGCGTAGCTGCACCCACCAGCATCCTCCAGCCCTTCTCCTGCACAGGACTGGGCTTTTTTTGTCTTTTTTTTAACCTTTGTGCGTTTTTGCTTGGTTGTTTTTTTTTTTTTGTTTGTTTGTTTTGGGTTTTTTTTGTTTTGTTTTTTTTTGTTTGTTTTTTTGTTTTGGGTTTTTTTTGGTTTGTTGTTTTTTTGGTTTTGAGTTTGGTTGTTTTTTTTTTTTAATATACTTTCCAGTAACTAATTAAAAAAGAAAAAATCACCCAATTCCAGTTTTGGAATGATGTGTGAACTTGGAAATTGGGGCTTGAAGTCAAAACAAGATGAAGGCAGCAGAGCAAGGCTCCTGCTCCTATGGGCTGGATGCCAGAAGACATAAAGAAAACCAAATTCCTTGTGCCTTTTTTTTTTTTAATATTATTCTTACTTTCTTTCTTTCTTTTTCCTCTTTTTTTCTTTTCTTTTCAGTAAGAAAGGAGGTTTGCCAAAGTGGACACGTCAAGTATATTTTACCCTCTGCAGAGGCCTTATTAGGCTGGAACCAGCTTAATGAAATAAAAGGATTTATTTTTTTATAACTGACCAGTAGTTCTGGGCTCATGCATGTCAGAGCACAGCAAACTGACTCTAAACCAATAATTTTTATGGTGTCTCAAACCAAATCTCTAAAATTCAGGAAATTCTTGCCCTTGCACAGATTATTGCTGCTGCACTTAACACCTTACAGCTCAAATAACAAAAGATTTTGAGTAGATAGGGAAAAAAGATCAAATATAAAAGGAAGTATAGAAAATAACAGAAAAAATCAGGAGGATTTGGAACAGATGAGGAATAATTCTTGGGCAAAACACAGCAATAATCCTACAATACTTTATTTTTGTGAATGGATACAATGTTGCTGTAAAATATTTAGAATTCTACCATGCATCTATTTCTCCATTTCACAGCCCATTGTAATATTCAGAATTCCTGCAATCCCAGCATTCGGTGAGCACAAGGTCACTACCCAGAATTTCCTTGTTTCAGTTCCCAGCACTGGGACCTTTTCATTTTTGGGGCTGGGATCAGGAATCAGGATTTTTATGAAGGTTTAGAGGAGTGGGGCAGTGGTCCCACACTGATGCCACGCACGTTTCGAAGACACCCCGAGTGTCCCAGAATGCTGGACAGGTCACAGGGATGTGGACTGGGGCCCCAGTGTCACCACTGCCATCTCTCTGCTCCTCCCTGGAGGACCACGGGCTCACCCAGCACTGGGGGAAATTGTAATTTAATTTTTTCCCTCAATGAAAACCTTGAGGGGAAAAAAAAAAAAAAAAGGAAGAGCGGAATCTTGCTGCATTTTGTGACTTTGTTTCCAGCAGAAGAGGAGCCAGTGGCTCCAAGGCCATCCCAGTGAGCAGTTTGATGTGAGCAGCCAGACCCTGTGGCTGCCAGGACCCTTTGCTGCCGCACCTCCGGAGGGTTTCACCTTCTGCCAAGAGCGGCCTGCTTCCCTTCTTTCCCTTCCCTTCCTTTTCTCTTCTCTTTTTTTTCTTTACCTAATAATGATTTTATTTTATTTCATTTTTCCATTTATTTTTTAATTTCCCTTTCTCTTTTCTTTTCCTTTTCATTTTCCTTTTTAATGTTTCATTTTTCTTTAATTTTATTTTTCCATTTTTTGGTGTTGTTGTTGCTGCTGTTTTTCTATTTTGTTGGGTTATTTTTCTCCTTTGTTTTCTTTTCCCATTTTCATTTCCATTTTTTTCCCAATTCCACGCTTAAGCCTGCTTTGTCTTGTCTCCTGCCGGAATGTTTAACGAAGGGGCAGCCGCTCCCACGCCAGCTGGGTTTTTATTGTTGTTGTTGTTGGTATTTTCCCGATGCTTTGTTCCAGCCAACGCCCTCCCCAGGCCCTCGGTGCCCATCGAGGGGTGCGGGCCGGGGTGCCCGGGCCGGATTGGGAAGCACAAAGCCCCAAGGAAGGCACGAGGGCTCTTGTTATCCGGGCCGTGCAGGAAAGAGTTAACCCATTAGAAATTCCGAGCCCTTCTTCCGATAGTTAAACCTGATTTGCATGCATTTGCATAATGAATGTCATTTGCATTCTTGGAGGTTGGCTACTTCTGTGGGAAAAGTCAAAGCGGGATTGCGGGGAGGGTGAAGGGGGGTCGGTGAAGAAAGAAGGGAAGATTTTTTTCCCCGCACCCCCGCGCATCCCTGCCCCTCGCCATCCTCACCCCAGTGCTCTTTTTCTTCCCCTTCTTTCCCCCCATTTTTCCCCCCTCGAGGCCTTCCTGCCTCTCCCTTCCGCAGGACGCACAAAGCCGACCGTCGGCGGATAGGCCGCGGCGAGGCGAGGCGCATCCTTTCCCGCTTCCCCCCCTTCCCCTCCTTTAATTTCTCCCTCTAATTCCATCTTGGCGCCTGTTCCCGGCGCCCTCGCGTGCGGGGGGCTGCGGCCCCGGCCCTCCCCTCGCCGTGGGTGCATGCGTGCTGAGGCGGGAGCAGGAGGGAAGCAAGGTGCGAGCCACCATTTTAGGCAGCTGACGTGTAAAATGGCCGATCCCCTTTCCCCGGCCCTGGCCACGCGGGCGGGAGCATTCCGGCAGCATCCATCGGATGCGATGGACCCTGCTCGCGGTGCCCGGGGCCGCGTCCTCACCACGGGCTCCCAGGGGCTCATCCCGGCCTCGGCCGTGGGGATTTGGGATTTCCCTTTTCCCACCGGCGCTGGGGCGTCACAGCCGCGAAACCCCCCGGCCACGCACGAGGCACCAACCCGCACCCCAAAATCGGCCTCTTTTCATCTCATCTCCAGGTTTTCTAGTGGGAATGGCACCAAAGGCAGCTCTATCATCTTTTTTTACCATATTTTTAAAAAATTATTGTTCAAAATGCCCTCCATGCCTCCTGGGGACATTGTGGGGCTTGAGGCTTGGCTGCAGATTTTTTTCCTAGATGCAGTAGATGACGTGTCATTCTTTGTGTACTGTGATAACAGTAGCGAAACAGCTGTTTAATTTTTTTTTTTTACCCCTCCTCCCTCTTTTGGACTGGAAAAATTCAATAGCCTCATTTTTTCTGTTGCTGAAACCGTTTCATGGCTGTTTAAGGAAGGGGAAAAGAATCAATGTGAAACAAGAGTGGCTTCATCCCCTCCTGTGCACGATGGGCTGAAGCATGGAGAGGCTTCGCCTGGTCCAGGTGATCTGCGGACACAAAGTTGTTGGGCTCAGGTTAACCTGAGAGAAGGGAAAAATCTCTTGACACAACTGGTGGGATGGGAAGGGATTAATTTTACTACAGCACTTGAAATATATTGGGGTGTTTTATCTGAAGACCCATTGCAAGAGGTTTCTGGTTTATGTGAAAATCTTGGTGTTCCGTGAGGCCACGTTTGTTGTTCTTTTTAATTTCTCCCCATCCCTCTGTTGCCATGAGACCTGGAAACTTAAAAGCCTAAATATGCTGAGTGAGTTTAACCCTGGTGTGACGGGAATTTTGAAAGCAGATTAAAACAAACTCAAAATTTATCCACAGAAGAAAAATAAATCACATTTTTTGCTCGTGGGCTGATGCCGGGGCCCCAGACACGCCCGGCTGGGGGCAGCCCCATGGGGAACGTGGCTGGGCTTGGCTCTGACCTGGTCCCTGGTGGGGTCTGTGAGGTGGGAAAGGACTGGGGAAGAGGTGACTGTCACCGCTGTAGCCCTTCAGCTGGAGCTGAGGAGGGTGTGCGGCCACGCGCTCCACTCTGCCTGCCAAACGTGCTTAGTCAGGAATGGGAAATACTTCCCTAAAACTTGCAAAAATGCACTAAGGCTCTTAGCTCTCGGGCTAAGCTGCAGCTACTTAGTCCATTTCTCACTGCTTTTATTTATAAATTTCAGTCCGTGACGGGGGATTTTTTTTCCCCTCCTTTTTTCTGGCACTTTCCCTGGGATGGGGCACAGGAATCTGTCGGAAGCGGAGCTGGAAGGAGAGGATGTGTCTAGGCATTGCTGCTCTGCTCCCACCAATGCCCCTCACTCATTTGCATCACTGAATTTTCACGGGATCAGATTGTCTCTGATTTCTGTAGTGTTAAAGATGATTTATGGTGCTAATGGACAGGAGAACAAGCTCTTTCTCTGGCCCTTCCTCTGTTAAGCCACGTCAGTTCTGCACTAGGTGTCTAAATCCATGTGTAGCCTGTGAGTAGCCAAAGTTGGAGGCAGAGTTTATACAGATGGAAAATACATAAAATGAATATTAATATATTATTAAAATAGAAAACAATTCTGTCAGGATGCACCAAAGCGTCCAAAGGGTCAGGGCTGCTTGGTTTTGGTGTTTTCAAGCAGGGACGAGCAGTGCTGGAGCTTTGCCACTTGGTTCCTACTGCATTGAGGGTGACGGTCTCAGGGTGCATCCCGTCAGGCTCCTCCTTTGATCCAAGGCTCTTCCCTCAGTGAGGCTCTTGCTGGTGATTGGTCTCCCTGTGCTTGGCCCCAGTGAAGTGCTCGGCTGGGATAAATCCCCCCACCCTCAGGCTGCTATGGTCTGGCGTTTGGCTTTGGGCCTTGGTGGAGCAGTCCCTGCCCTGGGCAGGGAGGGAAACCTGGCAAACACAGCTCCCCAGAAGACAAAGAAAGAATAAAGAAGGAGGTTTTTTTGACTTAGATTTAGAGGTTTTGGTCCTGATTGTAGTTTTTGAGTGCTTGGAGTTGGCTTTGCCACACGACTGCAGTGAGATGCTGGCTGGCACCACACCTGGCAGGGACAGGGAATGGTGCAATGAGAGCTTTCCCCCATTGCAAATTCCCCCAGAGCAGACCCCAGCTCCTCTTGCTCCCTACAAGGCTGAGCCCCTACAGAGGCATCTCAGGTTAGGAAATGAGCCCAGTTTCAAAGATGCTGAGAGTTTTCCAGATGAATTCTCTCTTCCTCATTTCCCTTTTTGTGTCAGAAGCATGGCTGTAATCTCCCTATCCTGGTGTAATCCAGCCAGGGAACATGGGTCTGACACTTAACGAGTTCCCATCCTCTTTTCTCTCTCTTGCCAGGCTGGATGTGGGTTCACCCGACGTGATGCTCATTTTCTGGCTGACGAATCATAGGTCTCTGGCCCTGGTGAGAGTTCACTGGGAATATCCTGGTAAGTGGATTTCTAAAAATTTTGAATTTTTTAAAAAATATTTTCCCCAAGGTCTTACACTGGGTTTGGCACCATTGGGCTGAGTGTCTCTTTGAAAAATGCATGGGGACTGGTGAGAGCTCATGGTGACCACGTGGCAGGGAAGAAGAGGAGCAAAAATCCCCGTGGTCACCAGCACCTTCCTTGCTGACCACCTGGCTCAAGTCTCAAACATCTGGATGTTGTTCTGTGTTTAACATCTCTTCTCGTGGGTTTGTTAACTCATAATCCCCAAGCCCTGGGAGAGGTGTCTGTCTCATCCACAGGAACAAAGGGCTCCTTTGGGGTTCTTTGGGGAGGGGAGGGTTGCCTGTTGAATGGAAAGGGAGTAATAAAGGTGTTTCTGTTGTGTTTGGTTTTAGCTCAGATTGGCTCATTATTCCCTGAACCCAGGAGCGGGGGTTATATGGAAAACCCCACCCTCCAAAAGCCATGAGCCGTGAGGAGCTGCCAGCAGGACCTTGTCTTGAGGGATCCTCAGCAGAAGCCCCTCACGACAGCTTATCTTACTTCAGCCTCCTCCTCTCCCTGCTCCTGCTGGCAGACCCTGGCCTAGAGCATGATGTGGATCCTGATTTACACCAGCGTCCGTCCAGGCTGACCAGGGCTGCTGACCAGCACCAGGCCTCGGCGTGGGCACGCAGCACCAGCTCAGGCACGGACAGGGTGCAGAGGACACCAGGACATCCCATCCTGCCACCGCACATTGCCCCGTGGGCCACTCACTGGTGAGACTGGGGATGTGGTACCACTATGGTGGGTCACACTGGGGCGTGGGGAAGCTGCATCCCTTGAGGGGTGGGGATGGCAGGTAGAGCCCACACCGGTGGGCAGCTGGCCTGAGGCGGAGGTGATGGGCAGGGGGAGAGGTGCTGGGAAGGGACAGTGCGTTTATTATTGAGGCGCAGCTGAAGCGGGTCCTTTGCCAGTGGTCAAGTCTGAATCACAAACTCCGCATTGTTTCCAAGTGTGTTCAGCACATTTCCCTTCTCCCCCTCCCTTTCCCTTTCCTCTCCTCTCGCCCTTGCACAAAGCTGTCATTGTGCCGGGGACTTGGTGATGGCAGCGTTGTTATTTGGTTAAAAAAAAAAAAAAAAAAAAAAAAAAGAAAAGAAAGAAGTGAGGAGGGGGGACCCAACAAGGTGAAGAGGTTTAAATCAGCTTAGCCCAAATGCCAATTAAAAACCAAAGAGGATTAGGCTTGTGATCAGCAGAATAGACAGTCATTGTACCCGGGAGGAGGTTTCCCCCTCCCCAGGCCCGACGGAGTGGTGCCACAGGTTTCACTGGGATCGGCACCGCTCTGCTCCCTCAGCAGAACGGAGCAGGGCAGGGGCCGCCCCGACCCCCGAGGCTGAGCTGTGCACCCACCAAAACACTCGACAGGGCAGAGACAGGTTCCTGGTGCGAAGACCTTTTCTTGCATTTTTTAAGTGTGTGCAAGGACTCTTGTCTCGCCTTGAGTTTATCTGAGCAAGGAGAGGTTTCAACCTCTCTGCCAAGGGGAAAGTCTTCCCTGAAGTCGGCTCTTGGGCTGAGACCATCCCTTGGCCGGGGGCTGGTGGAGGGTCCCTGCAGTGAGGTCCTGCTGGGGGTCTGAGCAGACACTGTCCCCATCTTGCCAGACCCCCACATGCAGCTCAGGTGCTTGTGCTGGCTGAGGGCTCTCTCCGACTGCAGGACCCTTGGTCAGACCTCTCCTCCAAAGCAGCCGGCACATCACCATCGGTCCCAGGCCGTGGTGACAAAATGCCAGGACCCTCACATGAGTTCTCCTCCAGCCGAGGAACGTCCAGAGAAGACTAGTTCTTCTCTGCTCCACGGCCTGGAGATGTCACGTCAGTGCTCTCTGCCTGGTTTAGTTGTCTACGCTGCCCACTGACTTGCTGCTTCCATGGTTTGAAGTCTAAGGTAGCCAGAACCCATGGTCCTCATAGCCCCCTCACCTGCGAGAGGAACCCAGGCTGGGTGAGGTGTGTCTGGGCGATTTTTGGAGTCAGAGTCATGTGGCTCACCCAGCTCTCTCCCAGTACACCAGTAAACTGGTAAAACTCCAAGAACAGGAAGATGCTCTGTATCATCGTGGTAACAGGAATCAGTCTGGGGCTGCGGCCGTTTCATTCCTGTCTCTAGAGACAGAGCAGTGAAGGCAAATCCCCTGCAGCCAGGATGGCTACACTGGTGTGAAAAGGGTGTTGACAGAGCAGGAGTGTCCTGATGCCACACTGGCTACTTAAAGAGTGTCCTCACTTAGTCTAGAATTACATTTTCTACCTAACTTTGAGGCTATTTTGTAAAGGAAACTTGCCAAGAGTAGGTGGGAGCTGGGCCAAGCAGGGAGAGGTTTAAGGGACATCAGCAACAAACTCAGGTGGAGCTCGAGCACCTCCATGTCAGAGTGGGGGTGAGCAGCCTAAGCCTCCCCCCTCTTTTAGCCTGATGCTGCCTGGCAGTTGGGGGTGCAAAGGGACCCCCTGCACACCTGTCCTGCCCCTTCTCAGTGTCTCTGCAAGGTGGATCCTCTCTGCTAATGGGGACCATCTCCTGGCTGAGGTGACCTTGGAGCTTGGTGCACCCCACTGTCCTGCTTTGCACGGGAGTCCGGGGATGGCTGCGATGCAGCCTGGTCCAGCTCCCACCATCTCCTGAAAGAAACTGAGCTGAGATGTTGCTGCTGTCGGCTCTAGATGCAAAATGCTCCCAGCCTTGAGCCAGGGAGAGGAAAAAGGGAGTGAAAGGGCCTTTTCCCTTGAGAGCAGAAGAAGGAGAAAGTGTCCTGCTCCTGGACCAGGAGCTGCTTCTCTCCGATCCAGGCATGGTCAGCACTGGCTGAAGGACCACAGTCATGGTGCAACAGGCGACTGGTGCTGAGGTGGTGGTGCTCAGGGAGGCAGAAAGCAGAAAAGCTGTGGAGCCAAGGAAATGTGCTTTGAGGGGACAGGGAAAGGGTGAAGGGGACGTTGTGGGCTGCGAGGTGCAATGCCTCCACGTCCCTCCTTCGGAAGCCCCTCGTGCCGCCGCTGTCCCCATGCCCAGGGATGCCCAGCAGCATCCAGCGAGCGCCCGGGCTGTGGGAGCGGGGGAGAGGGCAGGATCCGTTGCTTTTTGTTGCTGCCGTGTAATTTATGATATGAGAGAGAGCCATTGTCTGGACCCATCCTGTATTTTTCCGAGGGCTTTGCCTCTCTTCCCAGACCCCCGCTGTGCTCCTGCTACTGTACGGTTGCTATGGGACTGCTCCCCGTGCCGCGGCTATGCGGGGCAGTGCCGGGGAGGGCTGCCCGCCGCGGCCGGACCCATCTGGAGCCCCGAGCCGCTGCCGCAGCCCAGCCGCCCGGCGGCCCCGCTGACGTGCCGAGGGCCTGGGAATGGGGCTTTCGGCCCATCCAAGTTCACGGCCACCGGAGGCATTCAGCTGCCGGAGGGGCGGGGGGGGCAGCGGGATCTGGGGCGCTTGGCTCCATTCTCCCTTCCCTTTCAGCGCCGGCAATGTCCTCGGTGCATACAGATCCCCCGTCCCTTTCTCCTCCTGACAAGTGCGCACATAAATAAATTACCCCACCGGGCGAGTGTGGAACAATCTGTCCCCTAAATTCTATTCATCGCCAGACAGGACTCATTATTCCCCCGATTAAAGCCGCTGGAGTAGCTTGCAAGGGTTACAGTTACTCTGTCAAACTGTAAATAAGACACTAAAAATAAAGGGCTCTGGCGAGAGAAGGGGGAAAGGGAAGCCAGACTAATGCCTGCTGCTAGGGAAACCAAATGAATCCCTAATGACGCCTGTGTACAAACTGCAAATAATGAAGGAAAAGTGACAAACAGACCTCAGCCAGGCTACGGCGAGGTCTTCGCTCTGTGATGGCAGTGGGGACCAACTCACCCCTTCCTCCAGGGAGAGCCAGCAGGGAGCGGGACCCCCCTCCACACCCCTCTAAGCAGAGCATTTAAGCCCTTGTCCTTCTCTCACAGGAAGGCTTAGGTCTTGTGGGTGTGTTTATTTTTCAGGCACAGAACTCACCTCAGCCTGAGCGCACATTTCGAGGTTGTAGGGGAAAAGGTCTGTCGCCTGTGGCCTCAGGGCAGCGTGCAAAGCAGCAGCCCCCAAACTTTAGTTTGTGCTCTGCTGTTAGAACAGCTCAGAGCCCTGACCTCGGACAGGGCTAGGACCAGGGGGGTTAAATCCATCCTTCTGCCCAGAGCCCCGAGGGACGCAGCCCAGGCTCCTTCCCACCTGCGGCAGGTCATCACTCTCATGGCTGAGATGGAGATGCAGGGCCAAGTCCCAGGTCTGAGCAGTCTGGGTCTGCTCCTTGCTGCTGCCTGTGCCATGATAGATCACAGGGGAGGACGTGTCCAGCCCTAGAAAACCTCTTTGGAAAAAATACAGTTCCTTCCTGGCTGGTCTCTTGCCAGCCAGCAAAGATAGGGACATTTGCCTTGCAGCGGATCCTTTTTCTCCTTTGATATCTTAGAGCTGAAGAAATGAGGCAAAAAAAATCAGCTATAGGCTTGTCGTGGGTGTTTCTCAGTTCCAGAGGGACTGAAATGTGAGAGTTTTATTTCAGGTCCTTCTTGAACTATTCCCACCACCCGCAATGGGTGAGATGCTGGAATTCTCTGTGTTGTTCAAGAAAATATTTTGATTCACGCCCCCCAAGCATGTAAAAGATGGAGCGAAGACAGCTCTGAGCAGTGCCCCTCCAGGTGGATTCTTGCTCTCCAAAGGAGAGCACTGAGGAGAGAAGGTCCTGGAAGGGCCGTGCAGTCCTTGGGACCCAGAGCTGGACACGGAGGTCTCATCCTCCAGATCTGTGTGGATGCCTCAGTGCACTCCCATCCTCCCACGGAGCCTAGCAGTGCTGGGGCCTTTCTGAGCCTGATCTCCACCAAGGAAGGGCACAACCAAGAGCAGGGGGAGCAGCAGATGCCAATCCCTGCCCTGCGGGTGCTGTTCAGCACGGCACCCAGCTGTTCTCCCACCAGCAGCAGAATTGCAAGGGGCCTCATGCAGGCAGAGGTTTTTTTACAGACATGCTCTGCTTGGGGCTTCTACAAGGCTCAGACATCTTAAAAGGGATTTTTCAGGCCAGTCGAGCTAGTCTGGAGCCTGGTTGCATTTCCCAGTCAGGTCAAACGTAGGTTTAGCAGATTTCTTTCCCTTCTGTCTTAGGGGAAACAAACCCTTTTCACCCACAATTCCTGGCTGTGAGGCCTCATGACTCCAAAGCAGCATTCCTGGGACATTCCTGATGCCATGGTACGTGCAGAATTTCAAACAGAGGCACATGGCTCCACATCTCCATGTGCTCTCCCAGCTGGACTCTACTACTTGGGAGAAACTCCAGGATGGAGCAGGAGGTCCATTATTGCCATTAGTAATGGTGGTGTCTGTGCAGCGCCCGCAGACCCCGGTGGGTGTGTATAGGTGGTGATGAAGGAAGAGCTGTGCTGCTGTCCCTCCCCTGCAACATTTACCAGCTTAGCTGGGAAAAGAGCAATTTGGTCTCATCACCAGCCAGACCTCAGCAAGTCAAACCCACACCTGGGTTGTCCTGGTGCTCCCCAGCCATGGAAATGGGCAGCTCTTCACCATACTTGCTCCCTAGAGGTTGCCTTTTGAAGAGTTTTTGGGCTTAGGGAACCTCATAGTATCCTGGGAGAGGGCTTTGGTCCCGTGGGTTTTGCTCCCTTGCCAGGAATGTCTTTGCTTGAAGACTCAGGTGCTGGGAGCAGCATCAGGGACAGGGATGCAATTGGGAATACTCAGATCCACTTGACACCACACCAGGAATGGCAAAAAGGAACTTACTTGCCTTTTCCTGCCTGAACCTCTTGGGTCACATTTTCCAAGGTTTCTCTCAACCTGTAAAAATAGGATTATTGCTACTTTTTAATGGAATCTGTGACTCCCCTCCATGTGAAACACCCAGTGCCAGAAACTCAAGCTTTACCATGATGTTTGAGGAGACTGGGGGTTATTGGCCCTTGAGCAAAGTACATCCTGACCAGATTTGCCCTACGGCCACCTGGAGAGATGAGGATAATCAGGGAGTCCTCCATTTTAGATATCTTCATATGAGTTCTGAGAAGATCCTGGGCCTCCTTTCATTTCCTCAAGACACCTGACTGCGCCTTTTCCCCTATCCATGGATGTCATCTGGATGTGTCCATGAACCAGAAGCTGGCAGCTCGCTCTTGGACCTCCAAAGATGGCCCAGCAAGGTCCGAAGGGCCGTGTTTCAGTCACACCACTGTCAGTTTCCTTCCCTTTTCAAGGATTAGGATGAGGCAAATACTTTCAGTCTGGTTTAATCCTCAATACCTGATTCTGCAGGAGTCTGCTGGCACACACGTAGCGCACACACATTTCAGTAATAGCCAGGTAACTCACAGGGCTAAATCACTCTGGGTTTTTTTTCATTATAACCTCCTTTTAAAGCACGTTTAAATGCTTCCCTGCAGGCTCATGCGAGGGCTGTTAAGGGCTTCATTTGAATAAATAAGGGCATAGGTAGAGGAGGAACATCACCAGAGCCCCCTGGAAACCCAGCACCAGCGATGGCAGCAGTGGGCTGGCGAGTGGCGAAGGGCCTCGATGTTATATATTCCATAAAGTAGAGTAATTAAGTATTACTAGTTTTGATGACTTCAAACAGAGTGACTCCAGGAAATAAGCCCCTTCTTTATAATTAGTGGGATTTCCTCTGCATCAAACGGAGAGATTGATTCTTTAATCTGCTCACATGCTTTTGATTTGGTCTTTCAGCTGCTTGTACCAACTGCTTCTACTCCCTGCTCTTGCCGATAAAACCTTGCAAAGGAGATTTTAGGAAGGCATGACCCGAGTTGAGGTCCAGGATTTTCTTTGTGTGTGGCTGTTTTGTGTATTCCTAATTTGCCAGAGACGATGATCAGGATGGTAACAATAATGAAAAATAACATAGACATGGGTTTTAAACATCCACCTATGTTTAGGTCAAATAATTGGGGTTTGGGGTTTTGTTTATTGTCTTCTCAGCACGCCTCTTAGTTCTGGCTCATGCTCTTTAACACCTGAGAAGGTAATTTTGGCTGCTTGTCTGCAAGTGAGCTCACCCGAGTAGGGCTCATTGCTCTTGTTAGAGCACACACCTAACACCAGGGTCTGGCCGGGCTGTTGGCATTCCAAGGGCTCCACTGGATTAAGAGCTTGATCTGTGCAGAGTGTCTTTAGAGTATTTCAGGTGTTGGACCGGATTTAGTACTAAACACAGGAACTTGGGATGCTCTGTCTGAAATTAAACAGATTGTGGCTGCCCCCTCCCTGGAAGTGTCCAAGGCCAGGTTGGACAGGGCTCGGAGCAACTTGGCTCATGGCAGGGGATGGAACGAGATGAGCTTTAAGGTCCCTTCCAATCCAAACCACTCCATGATTCTATGAAAATCCCTGCAAATGTTGCTATTTTCCAAATGAAGAGTTCAGGAGGGAGTGGGAACTTGCCCCCTGCAAGTGCAAGAAGCCAGTGGTGAAAAACCAGCTCCTTCCTGGGCATCTCCATGGGGTCACGGCACCATATCTGTCATGTGCGAAATGTGGTGTGGGGTCTGTGCTGGTTCCAGGAGTGGACTAAACCTCCCACGTGCTACTCCCACCTCCAAAGCAGCTCAGATCTTGAATCATCCCAGCAAACAGCCCCTGGCTGGATTTCCTTCTGGCATGGAAGGTTCTTCTGGAACTGCTGAGGAGATGAAAAAGGGGGGAAATTGGGACTATGCTGCTTTCCATCCACCTTTTGATCCTGTTGGAAATGTGCAGGATGAGCAAGAGAGAGGCTTGTGGGCCTCGTGTGCATCCCAGAGGGTGAAAACGAGAGGACAGTGGCTCTGTTTTGGCAGCTGTAGGGCAGGGACTGGCATCGCTCTCAGTGCCTCACCCACAAACAAGGTGGGAAGGGCAAACAGGGCTGTGCCCACCCCTGTCCGGGGGCACCGGCCCGCAGGGAGGAGCTGTGGGGAGGGGATGGATCGTCCTGGGCTCACCTGGAGCCGGAGCAGGAGCAGGAATGCAGCGAGCAGTGGTTGGTATGCCCTGCACAAGCCTCCCCGCGTCTGGAGCGGTGTCGAACACAGATCGTATAATTAGGGACCCGGTGAATACGTAACTGTACATTATGCAAATAGTGATCAAAATCACTGTTTTCAGCAGAAATGCCTGAAGATCAAGACAGAAGCTTCATACAACCTTAATTTAATCTGGTCCTGCAGGAGTGGGGAGGTCTGATAGATGACCCAACCTTGTGCCTGCCCGTGTTTAGCAAGGCTGGGGTGGGAGGCAGGGGGAGGAGTGCTGGAGCATGCTAAGTGAGAGGAAAATGGCACTGGAATCATGTTAGCAAACAGGGAAAAATGGCAGAAAGTGCTGATGTTTACAGTGATTTTATTTTTCTTTTTGTTTCAGGTGAAGAACATAAAGCTGGAAGAACAGGAAAAATTTTTAAAAAAAAAGAAGAAAAGAAAGAAAAAGAGTCTCCAACCCCAGGAAATCTGTGTTAATTGCTTATGAATGTCTCTGTCTAAAAAATTATCGAATTGATGTTGTCGTGCTTTTTTTGACAGCCTGTCTGTTACGTTTTTTTAAAATATTCATGCACCGAAATCTAATTACTAGGCAAATTTAATGATAATGAAATGAAGGCACTTTAGCAGAAAGCACAGGGCCTTGTTAATGTTTTCTCAGCCTCTGTCTTGTTCATATTTTTAAAATTTTTTTTTACAACTGTCTTTCTTGCATATGAAAAAAGAAGATTGCTGAAAATAAAACTCAGATTGCCGATAATGTTTGTGGTGGCTCTGTTTGTAATGATGGGGAATTTGCAAGGTGATTAAAGGTGTTTTGCAAAAATCAAATGAGCCTAACCTAATCAGATAAGGCAGATGAAATATTATTATTAGGGGGGTAACATTAAGAGCACGCCTGGAGGCTTTAACAAAGATGAAGTCTCTCATGCACTGTGCAGGGCCAACAACAGCCTTGCCATCCTCCGGGCCCCTCCAGCCCCCTTCCAGGGCACAGGACCCGTGTGTGCTCTCCCTAGGCCGGGCCTGGGTGGCCGCAGGATGCGTGTGATGGCTGCAGCGTGGTCGTGATTAACGGGGAGCGCAGACGATGGATGGAGCGTGCGCGTGAGGGTTGGAACACGTGTGGAACGGGCGGAGGAGGCTCACACCGGCTGGAGAGCACGTAATGGATGGAGCATTTTCAGGCACGCGTGTGATGGACGGAGCACACGCGTGACGGTTGGAGTACACACGGGACAGGTGGAACACACGTGACGGAGCATGCGCAGGAGGGATCTTGCGTGTGACGGCTGGTTCACCTGCTGCAGGCCCCTCCTGCACCCCTCTGGGTGATCACTGAGCAGAGTGCCAGCAGCTGGGCGGCAGAAAAAAGCCGTGATCCTAGCCATGGGCCTGAGGAGATGCCACCTGGGACACACGAGCCATCAGGGCAGGGGCCAGCCTGACAGCCAGGAGGGGAGGGAGGGTCTCTGGCCATGCTGCAGGCTGCCGTGGATGGCCAGACTGCGGTGGGCGTCCGCCCCATGGCCCCTCCTGCACTGCAGCTCACAGCTCTGACCCTGCTATTCGTGCGATCTAAAGGCTCTGGCTGGTGTTGAGGATGGTGTTAAAGGTTTTACCGAGGGTGCTGGTGACCCTGATCATTTCTGTAGGATATCCAGTTCTGGAAGACCATCAGGAAATTCCTTTGCTGTGGTTGGAGTGGCCTAGAGAAGGTGCTGTGGGTGGGAAGGGATGTGCCAGCTGGGCTTGTTGGCTGCCAGCAACAGCCCTTTGTGGGGTGGCTGGAGGCCAAGCTCACACCACTGGGCTCACGCCCCTCAGGCGTCCCCAGCACGGCTCAAAGTGAGGAGTCTCCGTGGTCCTTGTTCCTGTAGGAATGAAGTGTGTGGGAGTTCAGGAGTTTGCAGACCTGGCTGTGAACGTGGGTAGACAGAACTGGTTTTTCCTCCCCAGAAATGCTGCTCTTTGCATCCTGGGGTCACTAGGGGCAGCTCAGTGGGTTTGAACATCTGTGGCAGGTCTTGAGGGAGGACCATTACAAGGCAGGATGTATTTTGGATCTCTTTTCACTCTCAAACTCCCTGCTCTGTCAGTGAGGGCAAGGGTCTCTGCTTGGCCCTCCTGCACTGCAGACCAGCTTTCTCCAATGTGGCAAATCTCTTGGAAGTAGCTCCTGGACCACATTAATCCCCTTAATCCTTCCTGCAGCCATTCCCTGCTGGTGATCAGGCACTGAAAGGCTTCCTGACACATCTCCGAACTGCTGCAGTTGCCTGAAGAGGGATCCCAGCTCCTCAGAGTGAGGGGATGAACACTGACCCCCTTTGCGCCTCTGGTTTCCACACCTTCTGCTGCACAGGCTTGGGCACTTGTAGGCCTGAGTGCAGGACAGGGAGATCTTCCTGACTGCTCCCAAATCTGCCACACAGATCTGGGGTCTGGATTTCCAGGCTTGCAGCAAGGAATTCTCCCTCTGCACTCGAGCTCTTTGCAAAAGGTTTGCCTCCCTTCTCTCCCCCGCCCCCACCATTGGAGCTGTGCTTCTACCTGCCCTGACGAGATGCTGTGGCAGGAGTTCGGTGACGTGGGGAGGGGTTGCAGATTCTGCTGGGAGGATCTCCAGCTCCAGGACCCCACAAGTGCTTTTGCATCCCTTTTCTGTGCTTCTCCACCTGAACCTCGTGTCTCCCAAAGTGCGTCCTGTGGTTTTTCTCTGACCTTCAGCTCATCTCGTGGGGGAGAAGAGTGATCCCTGGGCTCACTACATGGAATCATGGAACGGTATGGGGTGGAAGGGACCTTAAAACTCATCTCATTCTACCCCCTGTCATGGGCAGGGACACCTTCCACCATCCCAGGGTGCTCCAAGCCTGGCCTTGGACACTGCCAGGGATGGGGCAGCCACAGCTTCTCTGGGCAACCTGTGCCAGGGCCTCATCACCCTCATTGTAAAAACTTCCTTCCTTTTATAAAATACAAAGTTCTTCTGGTATGTGGGAAGCTGTTTCATGCTCAGCTGTCCTGAAAAAAAGCCCCGTTCTGAGTGGACTCAGGAACGCTCCCAGGCTTGCACACAGACACACACACAGAGCTCCTGAGCTGTATTTATCCTCCAAAGTGACAGTTTTCTATTAGAGAGCTGCAGCCCAGCACGATGATTATAATTGTCACTAATTTCTTTCTTTAGCAATCAGGTTTGTACCTTGACACAGTGGCATAAAATGAGGCAGATTCCCCCCATTCAAGGCAAGGTTCGCTCTTTAAATGTTTGTAGCCCCCTGATTTCTTTCAGGGAAGCTGCTCTACAGTGTCTCTGCAGAGATGACAAGTTTTGGTTTATGGTGGGAAAGGGACAATATTAATAACATGATGAGCAGGGACTGGAAATGCCTCGTGCAAACTCCTTCTGAAGGGGCAGTCACCCTCATGAGCAGACAAATCCCAACCCCACCCTAGAGAAGGCTGGATTCAGGAATGGAAAGCTTTTCCCTGCCTTTGGTTTGGGCTGGAGCATCCCAGGAGCAGCAGGGCTCTGTGTTGATGTACCTTCCCTGGGCACCTAGGACAGACCCTCACGCTGGTGTCCTTAGCAAGGGGAACTTTTTGCTGGTCAGGCTTTTCCCACTAAACCCATTACATGAGTGCAAATGGGGTGAAATGGGGGGGGATGGGATGGGATGGAATGGAATGGAATGGAATGGAATGGAATGGAATGGAATGGAATGGAATGGCAGGAAGGCAAGGTGGGATGAGTGAAAAGTGGCTGTGGAGCTCGTGAGGGTTCAGAGAGGGGAGCGAGACGTGCTCCTGGATTGCTTCTGCATTTCTATCAGGGTCATGAGAGGAGAATTTGGCCCTGTTATTTATTTATTTTTTTAGCTTAAGCCTCTGAAGAGAGTGCTGCAGAGATTCCCAGGGGGTATTGGTTGGCAGAGGTCCCATGATACCCTCAAAAATATCCCCCCAAACAGAAATAACTTGGTAAAACAAAGCAACGGATTGTTCAGCCAACTAAAATTACCAGCATGTCAAATAAAATATGTACAGCATTAAAATAAAATTTGCATTGCAATAATGCTTTATTAAGCACATTAGGAGATTAAAAGAATCAACCCATTTGTTCCCATTCATGTTGCGTCAGGATTTGCATTTCTTTTTTCCCCACCTCCAGCTCGCCCCTCTCCCCTTGCTTGTTTGGCGAGTGATTTTCTCAACGAACCTTGCAAAGCTCTGCCCCGAAAGAAGGTGTATGTGGATATGCCGAGGGGTTTTTAAATCAAAGCACTTGACTTGGTGGTGTTTGTCTGCATGAGTGTGCAGCAGAGGAGGGGTGGGATGGAGAAGAAAAGGTTTGTCTGCTTCCATTGCAGCTAAAATGGTTAATTAAGACAATAGAGGCTCTATAACAATCGGGGCCGGGGCTGTGAATGCTTGTCTAGACTCTATAGTTCAGCTGCAACTTCTCTGTCGGAATTTTAACTTGGCCCGGCTCATTTCCCCTCCCCTCTTTCCCCGCCTCTCAGCTCATGTCCATAAGTTCTCTTTTCTCTTTTGTTTGTTTTTTTTTGTCCTTAATCAATCTTTTGAGAGATCGGGGCCGGATTGACAGCTCTGCCTGTCTGAGGGCTTGTGTTCGCCACGGCGCTGCCTTCCCAGCGCCAGGATGGGAGGAGTCATTGTTCACGGCGGCGCTCCGTGCCCGCACGGCCCGGGGCTGGCGCAGGGAGAGGGGCTGAGCCCGGCTCCTGGGGCTCGCTGGAGGGGCATCTTGGCATAAATGGGAGAGATTTTATCCTTATTGCTGGAAGCCTTGGAAAGGGCTGGGGAGGAAGTGGGGAGACACCGATGCTCGGTGTTCCAGGGTCCCGGCACCAAGGGTGCTCCGGGGCACCTGCATAGATTTGTCTGGCTCTTGCAGCCCAGGTTGCTCTGAGCTGGGGTGGATTCTTCTCTGGGGCAGGCGGGTGAGGCTGAGGGAAGCCAAGAACTGCCACTGGCTCTGCTGGGCAAGGTGTCTCCTGCCAGCGCGGTCACCTGGCTGCCCTTCACCTTGAGTGGGCATTGGATTTGTGGACACTGCAAGGAGCTCTTTTGGCTCCAGTAAAATCAGCTGCCCCCAGTCAGGGTCACAGCTTCCCCTTGGGCTGTTAAACCAGCTCTGAGAGGCCTCCAGGCTTTGAGGAGGAGCAACACGAGGAGGGAGAGGTGGGGAGAGACCTCAAGTGACACCCAGATTTTCCACTTCCAACATTTTTAACCTGACCTTTGGTAATAACGTTAAAATTATCCTCAAAGCACCTAATAAAGGCCATGCCAGGACTTCAGCTTGCAGCAGAGGGATCTGTTAAAATGTTTGGGCTCCATAAACCTGATATCAGCCTAAAGCCTTGGTCCCCAGAGGAGGAGAGGGGTGGCTGTTAGATGGAGCAGCTCCCTCAAAGCCCAGGGATGTTCCCCAGAGGTGAGGTGTGGGCACTGCTGTCGGGATCTCCCCGCTCAGGGTGTCCCCCAGCCATGCCACATCAGGGCTCCTCTGTTTTGCCACATGTGGGGCCTCAAACCTCTCTTTCTCTTCTGCAGGGAGAGGCTCCTGTGGGGCTGGAGAAGGCCGCCTGGTGTCTAGGTGGCTTTAAAGGCAGCCTGAAGTGGCTGCACTCAGATAATGGCATGCACAGCGGGAGGGAACCTCTCTGGAGGAGGACGCGGGGATGCAGCCACACGCTTGAAATATGGACGAGATTATTCCAACTGCATACATGCAAATGAGGCCCGTCTGCAGACAGGAGAGACAAAAGGTCATTAGCTTCCCATGTAGAACCCTTCGTGCAGGGCCTAATTTACTGTCTTCCTCATCCTTTTCTACAGATCTTGCATTTTTAGACTTAAAATGGTGATATTTTGGCAGGTTTGATGGGTGTTGAGCAACTCAGGGTTTATTAGATATTGTAGTGCGTGCAGCGAGTGGGAGGGACATGCAGGAGTTCAGCTTTTCCTCAAAAGCAGATGTTTGAGGCTCGTTACGTACTGCAGGTTGCCTTATGAATTGAGGTACACCTCAGGGCCTCTTGAAAGATGAGATTCCCCAGGTTTTCCCCCAAAAGCACAGATGTCTGCCTGCCCAAAAGCTTGCTATCAGTTCTTGTGGAATTTTTGATCCCCCAGATGACGCTTGATTTTTTTAGGTGAAGTTGGTGAAGGGGGCGTTGTGTGGCCATTCCTGTGGAGCTGGTCGTGTCTGCTGGATCTGAACAAGCTGGAAGCATCCTCGGGGCACCCAGTTGTCCCCACAGCACCCGTCCTTCCTCTGGGTGACTGGCGCTGGCTGTCTGTTGTCACAGAAATGTGGCTGAGCCTCACCCAGACCCAGAGCATCTGTGTGCTGAGGAGATCCTGCCCCGGGCTGGCCAGAGGTAGCTGCCCTTGCTGCCCTTTCCCTGCGCAGTTTGGGAAGAGTCCAGTGTTTCAGAGGCTCCTTTGCAAACCCCTCCAGGTGCTGATGGGACATCTGGGTGTATCCAGCCCAGTCTGCTCCAACAATGCTTGCACAGGGAGCTTCCCTCCATGCTTTTGGAGCTGCTGCCTGAGCTTTGAGCACTGAGGTAATGAGGAAGACTGACAGTATTTCCCTGTGCATCTTTAAACATTTAGTTTTGGCCACTCTGCTCACGGTGAAGGTCCTGTGGGCAGGTGGCAGCGGTGGGAGAGGTCGGGGTGAGGTGAGGTAGGCAGGGCAGGGTGCGGGGTTCCGTGGTGTGGTTTAGCCGGCAGAGGGACCGAGGTGCTCTGGGTGTGGGATCCCTGGGGCCACCCCGGGATGCGGGACTGCGGGCGCCGATCCCGCGGCCGCGAGCAGAGCGGCTGCCGCCAGCCCTGCCTCCCCCAGCCCGGGATTGAGAGTTTATTCACGCACTAATCAAAGTGACATGATGGTCGTGGCAGACTAAAGCCATTCACTCCCCGAGCTGGCGAGGTCGGGAGGTCGCCCAAGTTCACAAGAATGGGGCTTTTGTGATGCAGATCGGCAGAGAGCGGCCAGACGAGCGTGGCAGGGTCCCCCCACAATGACGTGGAGCAGGGCCGATGTGCCGGCATGGGCCCGAGCGGGGTTCCTGTGCCCCCTGGGGCAGCTGGGGCACGGGGGGGGCTCCGGGGTCTGCCCTTGTGCCAGTTCATGGCGTGGGTGTTGTGGGCGTGGGCGCTCCTGCAGCACAAGCGGGATGAGGTTAACAAACCATTTGGGGCACATGTGTCCTGGCAGCAAGGCTGGCCGTGGGATGGGCCCTTGGGCAGCCGCCCAGCTCCCCCTGAACGCGTGCAGGTCGGAAGGGGGTCTTTGGGGCTCTCTTCCCAGCACTGCTGCACCCGCCTCAGCTTGGTCGGGGCGATTCCTGCAGTCCTGGTGCTGCTGCTGCTGGGATCTGCAGGGCTCTGTGGGGTTTCGTGGAACCTCTTTCCACCTTGAGACCCCCAGGGTGTCTGTGGGGATCGACTGAGCTGTCTGAGGCAAGCAAATCCCGTGCTGTGCTGCTGAGGACCCGACCCTGGACCTGCAGCATGTGGCAGGGGAAGGGGGAATGCCGCTGTGCAGGAGGGATGAGGACAGAGGGCTCATTCCTGAGCTAAGAAACTGCCTTCCTGCACCAGCCTTTGAGCATCCCCTCCATCCACACCCTCCCCTCCCTCTGCCTCATGTGCCGCCTGTGCAGGGCCATTTGGTAGCTTTACAGATGTGATGACAATTTTGCACCTCTAAAGCTAAGCAAACCCCCAACCCAATTTTTATAATTGGCTCTTGACCAAAATGAGAGTTTCTTTGAGGGTGTTTCGAACAAAGCGCGCTGATGGAAGGGGCACCCCGAGCCACAAAAGGGCTTGGCTTTGATCCTTTCTGCTTTTATTGTCAGTGGAGGTAAAATAAATGGTTTAAAAATTAAATTGGTGCAAGGGGATTTTTAAATTTAAGCAATACTTTCACGGCAGATTTGAGGCAGTGACTGTGCTCAGGCACCTCTGTGGGCACTGGCGTAAGCAATGAGGAGTGAGGTCAGTTTAGGGTTGAGGACTGCTCTGGCTAAAAACGAAGGCTAATCAATTTGAGCAAAACTGATTCCTTTTTGCTGGAATGGAAAGCCTTGGGAGGAATTATCCAACAAAATTAAATCCTTGGGATGGGGAGTGGGGGTGGAATGGGACATGGCAACACTGGAGGAGAAATTGTTAAAAAACATGAGCAACTTTTGCAAGAAACAGGGAGGTTTTCCCTTTCTCGAAGTGAAAACACAGGTTATAACCCCAAAGTGGACTGACACGGTTGGACTTTTGACTTGCTGCTGTGGATGTGGAGTCCTGGGGCTCACTGGCTCTTCACTGTGGCGGAACAGGGGCTCGGTTCTGCAGGGCAGGCTGAAGCTCTACCACGGATGCTGTTGCAGGATCTCTGCTGGCCGCCCTGATAGAGAGATACGGGCAGTGGCAGGGCATGAAATCTGCTTGAATTGGCGACTCCCAGCTCACGCCGGCCGATGTGCCTGAAATATCTAAATTACCTCTGTGCTGCCTGCCCCAAGGTCCCCTGCACTGGGGAGGGTGGGAAAAGCTGCTCTGCACAGCTCGGAGAGGCTTTGGAGCCAGGGCCTTGCCTGTGGTGAGGGGGTGAGCTTGCTCGGCAGTTGGGGAAAATCAAGTTTATTCCTCTTCGAATCGTGCCTCACATATAATTTCATCTATATTTGAGGTGTATTCTGTGGCATTTTTGCTGCTGTTCAAGCTAGAAACTTCCTGTTCAACCTAGTTTTGTAAGGACAGGGAGGTGTGTGCCCAAATATGTCTCTGCCCCCCAAAAACCCCTGTTGGGACCCATTGGCTGCAACTCCATCTCTGTCCTATGGCTGTCTGCAGCACTGGGGAGGAACAACGGAGAAGAGCAGGCTGGAGGAGTAGGGAGGGATTTACTCCCACGTTTTCTTATATCTGCTTTTTTAAATTATTCTAAGGAGCCTTTTGGTGCTTCCTTGGTGGTGTTTGGGGAGATGGAGCATGAGGAGACCCGACGGTGAGAGCTGGTGGGGTGAAGTGGTCCTTCCCAGGGCTGTGCCATGCCTGGGGAGGGGGGATGCAACAGTAAACACAAAATGAACCGGAGAGGGACCATCTCCCTCGGACAGAGAAAGCGAAGGCAGAGGCACAAAGGGGTGGGCTTTCTTCTCTTTTTTTCCCTGGTGGAATACAATGTGATGAATTCAGCGCGAGGGCCAGCGCCACCCTTTAATATACTTTCAGCTGAACGGGGGTTTCTATGGCAGCCGGGAGAACCAGGCAAGCCCTGAAAAGCTGTTTGTGCAGAGCTGTGCCAATGGCATTTGTGGCGAGGGGCACCGGTGCCAGACGGGTAACGCTGCGCAGCCACTCATCACGCGCTGACAGCCCCCAGTCCCCCACCGCCACCCCAACGTTTCTGGGGTTTTAATGTCCTCAGACAAAAGGGGTGGCAGCTTCAGCCCAGGATGTGCCTGGCATCGGCCCGGCACCGGTGCCTGCGCCATTGTGGCGGTGAAAAATCTGCCGGGGGAGCAGGAGGCAGCGCTACCCCAGGCAGGTGCTGGAGAGCAGGATGGCGAGGAGGAGCAGGGCACAGGGTCTGCCAGGGCTTGGCCATCCCTCCAGTTCTGTCCTGTTTTGTTCCCCGTGGTTGGAAGTGTTCTTCCAAAACAGGACCCGTTGAAAGGGTTGGTGTGGATTGTTTCTCCAGTTGCACGGCTTATCCTGGGTCTGCCTGGTACTGAGTACACGCAGAGTGGTCAGGAGGAAGGACCAAGCAGCTCCTTGTCCCCACTGCTTTCTCCTGGCAGGATCTGAGGAGGTGATGCTGGTGGCACTTGGGGTGGAAGGGAGGGGGAGCCCCAGCTCTGTCCTCAGGGATGCAGCAGCCTGAGCACAGCTCCTGATCACCCATCTTGGCACAGTTTTGCCATGGATCTCCAACATCGTGGGGCATCCTCCTTCAAGGGAGTAGCTGGAGCAGGCCCTGCTCAGCTGCTGCCTCTCTGACAGCTGCAGGTTGAGTTGCCACTCCACCTCATGCAGGAGCACTTTGCTTTTCTCCAAAGTTTCCCTATTTCATCAGCAGCTCCCTGGGCTGAAGGTTTGGAGCTTGTGCTGCCCAGTGCAGCCAGAGACAGAAATGCCGCTCTTGGGGTGATCCCTGGGCTGATTTTGGTGGGGTGATTCAGGGCTGCTCCCACCAAAGGGAGGGGGTTTGGTGCAGCCCCCACACGCTTCCCCTGGTGCTGCTCCCCGCGATGTTGCATTGACTACAAGTGGTTCCGGATGGACCCTTCCCCCATCCCAGGGGACCTTCTCATGCTCATCCTTGCCAAAAGCTCCCTCTGCCTCACCAAAAAAATGTTCTCCAACTTGCTCCTTTCCCATGGGCATTTCCATCCCTAACCTTTTGTTGTTGTTGTTGAGAAAATATTTTGAATGAGATTTTTCCTGAGCGGGGTTCCTATAGATTCAGAGTTGATCTCATTAAGACAGCCGGAAGGGGAAAAGGATGTTTTAAATTCATTGGCAATACTTGAAGTTTTTCTTCCCTTCTCCTTCCCCCTTTTCTTCCACTTCTGAGGAAGAACAAGAGATGAAACTTCAATGTTTTTCTCAGAGTGAAATTGCAAAGTAAATTACTTTAGACTCTATAATGTGAAATATTAAAATGAAAAGTGATTTTTTTTCAACAAGCTCAGTGTTCCTTCTTGAAAAGCCCAAAGCAAAATGTGTTGATCTCGTTTCAGTGCTTCTCCCCTCACAATTTCTCTTTCAAAACAAGCTCTTTGTAGGAATGGACTGTGTTTAGGCATGACATCTTGCTTTTGATGAATTGTCATTTTCCATCAGAAAAATGTCCAGCCAGCTCCACCCACTAAGTCGTTCCCTGGTGATATCCCCAACAGCTTCAGTTTGTGCACGACTGGAGAGGGGAGCTCATCAGTCCCCTGGGAAGGATTGAAGGATCGCTGCCATCCCTGCACCAGTCTGGAATTGGATCCGCCAGTCGACATCAGCAAAAGCCAAGATAGTGCTGGGGCCATTTTTGGGTGCTGAGGTTTGGCCGGGTTTGGGGTGTTTGTGTGCAAACCCAGATATTTTCACCTCTGAGCTCTAGGCTGTCCCTTACCACTTCTCCATCCCACTGGAGCAGCCTGGAACTCTCAGCTCGCCCCAGGAGTGCAGGATATGATGCTTCCCCCATGCCTCTGTCAGGGTTTGGGGCAGAACTGAGCAGCTCCACGCTCAGGGAAGGTGATTCCTGGGGGTTTTTGTGCTCATTCTCCAATGGGCAACTGAAGTTACCCATGTCACCAAAAGGGCTACTCCGTGGTGTCCCCACTGTGGCCTGAGAGCCCAGCAGTTCTCCTGGGTTTGGGGTGGAAGGGATGGGACGAGGCTGCACCCATTTCCTGCCTGTCTGGGCACATTTGAGCACCTAAAGAGCAGAGAAGGCTCATTTTCTGCCCCAGCAGGAGATGGCCTGGTGAGGTGTGTCCTCTCCCAGCCCTCTGAAAGAACCCAAACCAAACCTGAGCATGAAGGAGGTAAAAGCTGTAAATAAATCACCTCCAGAAACCAAAGAGCAGTTCTCAGGAGGAAGGCCCAGGACTCTTTCAGCTCTTCTTGCCAAATGCTTGACTCAGTGTAGAGACAGGGTTATTTTTTAAAGGCACAATTGTCTGGTTTTTCTCCTGAAAAATCAGGTGGGGAACAGATGGGGCTGTGCCTTTCTATGCCCCAATATTTGAGCCCTTCAGCTGACAACAAGAGGTTTATGAAAAAAGTGGGGAGCAGAGCAGCAGTGGTGGCTTTGTCCCATCGAGGAGGGTGGTGGCTGCTTGTCCCGTGCTACACCATTCCCCCACCCTGCCTGACGCCGGGCTCCCCCGGGCTGGGTTCCCACTTCGGGGGCCGGGAAGGTGACACAGCTGCCTAGAGCATCGCGCAGGGCTGGGGCGGCTCCGGGAGCCTCTGCTGGCACCGGCCCTGGAACTGCAGCGCGGGCCCGCGTCCTCACCGACAGGAGTCACGGAAAATGAGGGAAAGCCCCGAATGCCAGGACAAAAGAAAGCCCGAATGCCAGGCCGGTGTGGCAGCAGGCCAGACTGGCAGGGAAGAGCAGACACGGTGCCACGGGGGATGGGCAGAGATGCTCTCGGTGGAGCAATGGGCCGGGGACCAGATCCTGCCCTTGCTGGGTCTGCTCTGCTCTTGCCAGCTCCTGGGCTGCAGCAGGGTATTGTGAGAGAATTTAAAGGGTTAAAATGATCACTATTTTAATGCTTAAAATCTTGGTGAAGTGGTTTAAAGCAGGATTTGCTTGCAGGGCACGGTGTCTGGGTGGACAGCGGGGACATTTCGGCTCTGTGACAGGCGAGGGCTGCGGATCCTGCCCCTCCCCGTCCCTGTGCTCCATCAGCTGCTTTTGGAAGAGCAGCAAACCCCCCTGAGCTGCTCCTTCCCCTCATCCCTGGGCAGAGTCGCTCGGGAACTTCAGAGGGTGGACAGTGTTACCTGGCTGAGGGATTGTCAATAAGGACTCAAATACTTTTAAGTTTTTAATGGTTGGATTGATTTTAAACGTCTTTTCCAACCGAAACAATTCTAAAAAAAAAATTATTTCACTTGTTCTGGCTACATTAGTGAGGAGGCAGGACTGTGCTGTGCAGAGAGCAGCTACAGCTGTGGGAGGGCTGGTTTGGGAATATTGTTGGAATTGCTGAAATAACTTATTCCAAGTGAGGCAGGAGATCCCTGCCTTCACCTGCAAAAAAAAAAGGGAATAAAGCAGCATGGAGGAGAAAGGCAGCTGTCAGTTACATTTTTTTAATGGAACACAGGAATTCTGTTAAACTTTTTTCAAGAAAAATCAATAGTTCCTTGTAGTTAAACTAGAAAAACCTCCCTGAGTAAATCAGGCTTTTTTGTCATGTAATATCCACATACTCCTAGCTAGCATTTGGCACAAATATAGCAAAAACACCATCAAAAAAATGTTGAAAATATTTTGACCAGATCTAAATATAGCCAACTGCTATGCAATTCCCTGTGCTCTGTAGGTAGGATAATAATAATAAAAAAATTTTTAGATACGGTGAAGTATTAATAAATCTTTGAGTTAAGCATCAGAGAGTTCAGTTGGTCTTGAGGCTTAAAATTGTGGCACAGAGCAGCGATGCCTTGTCGTGATAGCCCTGCCACTGTATCTGCAGCGTGTGCTGCTGCTGCCACAGCTCTGATATCGAGTGACCCCTCATAAATATCCTATTCCAGTGTAAATCAGGAAAAACATTTATTAAGGCAAAAATTACCCATCTCCCCTAAATGAAAACAAATCCCTTTCCAACTGTGCTGGCATTTTTAAAGGGAATATTTGTCAGCAGCTCAACGTTGTATTAATGGGGTGGGGGGGTGGGATGTGGCGATTCAGCTGTGAAGAGAATGTTTCTTTTCCATTTATTTTCTGGACATTAATGGCACTAAAACGCGGGGCACTCCCGCCACTGGGCTGGGAGACAAAAGGCTGTTGTGTGGCGGCAGGTACAGCAAGTCGGGATAGGAAAGGGATCCAGGGCTGGAACCATCCCGGGCATCGCCCTGTGAATGAGCCGGGTACCTCCGGAGGTGAAACCCGAAATCCCGCCCCACGGCCTCCGTGCCGGGCTCGTGGATCAGCTCAGGCGAGAGACAGACATGTATAAATAGATTTGGACTCCTCTTTTTTTAGGCTGTTTGTGTGGGGGGCTGTCGCGTCCTGCGCCTGCTCCTCTCCTCAGAAACCTGTTCTGGGCGAGCGCTTTGTTAATTGGAACAATCTTATTTAAAGGAAGATGAATTAAAAAAAAGAAAAAAATCAGCAGCCAGCTGCCCCCATCGACCCCCCCAGTAATTGTCATCGCTTCAGCGCTGCCTGGCAGCTGCTGCCCTCTTTTCTCCGCGCCGTGTGCCAGGGCGCCGGCTTTCTGCTGGCACTGGGAAATGCTGATGGGTTTAGTGGGAAGAGAATGGTTTCACTGGGGTTTCAGGGTGACGCCTGCATCCAATTCCCCTCCATCGGGCTTTTGGGATTTTCCAAGGGCCATTAGTGGAAGCTGCGTGTTGTTTGGAGGGGATCTAGGGGGACCTTGCTTCAGGGCCCCGTGTCGCTGAGGGAAGGCGGATGGAGGGATGCTCCCTGCGGAGCTGGTCCCCAGGGATGGGCACTCCTCTGCCTGCGAGGCCGGCTTGGCTCAGGGACGTCCTCAAGGAGGTGACACCCTGATCCTGCCTGGCGGTGGCAGAGCCGAGGAAGGAGGGATGTGGATGGACCCTGGGATTTGGGGGTCACCGCCCAATCCTCCATCCCACCCACCGACCCTACCCGTGCCCTTCACTCAGCTGAGCACTGGCACCTCCACAGGAATTCACACCTGTGTCCCAGCCCCTGGGCAGGGGGGCCCCTGGGCCAGGTCTGGGGCAGGTCAGGGGGTGAGCATGGAGAAAGAGGCTCCTCCAAGCTTCCTGCCTGTGTGTGTCATCTTTCCTGAGGATCTGGGGTCATGGCTGTTGCACTGTCCCCTCTCCTCGGCCCCGCAGCGTCACCCTGCCTGTTTGCAGAAGTTCAATAGGATCAGTGATCTTAGAATCCCTTGTGTGCTAAATCCCATAACTGCTGCTGGAACAGGAGCACTGCAGGGAGGGGGGAAACCTCTAGAGAATGTTAAACTGATCCCTATGAAATATCCAGTTAAGCACCACCCTGGTCAGAGCTGCATTGGGTGTAAATTATCATTTGGGCTTTATCCATTCCCCAGGCAGGAATGGATAAAGCCAAACCTCCCCAGGAGGTTTTGGTGCTGCCTCCCACCAGTCCTGCAGAGCTGCTGCAGCCAGAGAAATCAGAATCTCAGTCTGTTCATGCACAATTCCCTACGATGCCATGCCAGAGCCAGGGCAGGCGCATTTATCCCAAATGCCTCATTGCTTAATGTCTCTGGCTCTAAAAAGTGCTGGTTTTGTTCGTGTCACCTGCAAAGAGGGAAGGATCAGGCCTGGGCTGCTCCCACAGCTGAAGGTGATGCCATAGGGAAAGGGTGAATCAAAGTTATCGAGGTTAGAAAGAAGGGAAAATCTCTGTTATCTCAAATTGTTTATACGTGATTAAAGGACATGTATGTGTGACTTCATCCTCTTCCAAATGAGAAGGGATTTTTATTTCCTTTCTAAGGGGGAATTAGGAAGAAAAGGGGTCCAGTGCACAGAAAATGAGAAACAGCCCAAGGAGAACAATAACATGGGGGTGGGTGTTACTGTGGTTTCAGAGGGAACAGACCTTGTCCTGAGATTTTCCTCACAGGAGGGGGGCTGACATACACTGTCCAGGGGGCTGCAAGGAGCCTGGCAGCCTCCTCCCGAATCGCTCTTTGACACCAGGTGAAACATTTTCCTTGGGATGCAGCACTCACAGAGAGGGAAAAGAGGGTTTGGGCTGAGGCAGGCAGTATGTGTGCTTGAGTCTGGGCTTTTCTAAAAATTATTTTTAGGGGAAAATGTGGGGCTGGCTTTGGGGGGCACTAGTGACACCTCAGCTGAGCTCTGCTAAGAGCAATGCTTGGCTTCAAAAGTCACTTCTGGGTTTTTTTCAGCTTAAAAAGTTTAAACTTTCCGAAGGAAACCTTAAAATCCACGTTTAAATTCCTAGAAACTTTGGAGATGTTGCCTTTTTAGTGCTTCCCTAAACGACACTTGCTGATTTTTCAGTTTTTCTTGTTTTAAAAGCAAATATTCAGTGTGATTTATATGGCGTCTAAGACTTCTCTGTAGTAAAGCAACCCTGCTGGGAGGATGCTCTCCCCATCGCAGAGCTGGGAAACCCCTGGCATTGCAGGACTCGGAATATCTGATTTTTTTCCCCTCTCTAAAATCTGTGCATTGGTGGCAGTAGAAGATGGGTTTATACTGAAGCAGGGAGAGGGAAAGAGAGGGCAAAGACCCTTTGCAGGGCTTGCAGGGGCTCCTGGAGAGCCACGGGGCTGGAAAGAGCCACAGAGCTGGGGGGATGCAGAAGGGACCATGGGCAGTGTGGGGGCACCCCTGGCACTGCTGGGGGCAGGCTTCAGTGACAAAACTTCTGGTTCTGCTGTTTGCAAGCGAAGAGTGAAAACAGGGCGGTCCTGGCTCTTCCTCGGGAAGCAGCAGCAATAAACCCCAGCAATTTATATATTTTTGAAGGTATTTTCTGCCCTGGAACACATTGATTTTTGGTTAAAGGTGAAAAATCGTTCACTCGAGGCCAATGGCATAAGTCAGGGATAAGTCTGAAATCCTCTGCCATGGGTGTAGGGAGCACCGGTGTCCAGTCCAGGAGGCAAAGCCCTCACACTTGCTTCATTGATGGGTTATGTTGTGGAGAAACAATTTTTTATCACATTTAGTAATTATTTATATGATATAAAACGACCTAGTTGATGCCATATTTACAATAAGTCTAATCAAATAATGACTGAATACACCAGCAAGAAAAAGGACAGATTGGAAATTTTTTGTAAAAATAAAATAAAAACAATCTAGGTGCAGTGTTTTCTAAGAGAAGTGTCCTGTTAAAAAAAAAA
>VWPU01008218.1:0-83904 GCA_013398955.1 Callaeas wilsoni | reverse complement strand
ACACCTGTCCAAACTGAGACAAATGTATAAGAAAGTGGACTCTAAGCCTGTCTCACCGCAGATCTCCTGTGTGCCTTTGGGGCAGTTAACTGAGCTTTGCTTTTGCAAAGGGGGATTCAATCCCAAATATCTTCCCTGGCTGAACTTCCAGATGCTGCCCAAGCTGAATCAGCAATGAGGCAATCCTGAAGTTAAGTTTCTCACCACGGAAGCCACCCAGAAGCCACTAGGGAGCCACTGCACCTTTCTGTAGTACAGACATTTCATGTAGTACAGAAGCAAAGGGTGCTACCACCAAGTCCTGCACCATCTTAACCAGCTAACTGGATTTAGGATGAACCAGCAGATGAAGCATAGCAGTCCATGCACAGGCACAGAGGTACAATCATGAAACAGAAAAAGAATGGTCACAAACTCCTGGCTGTTTACAGCTTGGACAATGAAATGCTGTTCTGACTGCTAATGGCTGCTGATCAGAGCTGAAGCACCTCTTCTACAAAGACAGGCTAAGAGAGTTGCTGTTGTTCAGCCTGGAGAAGAGAAGGCTCCAGGGAGACCTTAGAGCATCTTCCAGTGCCTAAAGGGGCTACAAGAGAGCTGCAGAGAAATTTCTTACAAGGGCATGTAGCAATAGGACAAGGGGGAATAGCTTCAAACTAAGAGAGGGTAGGGTTAGATTATTAGGAAGAAATTCTTCTCTACAGGTGTGGTGAGGCACTGGCATAGGTGGCCCAGAGAAGTTGTGGATGCCCCATCCCTAGAAGTGTTCAAGGCCAGGTTGGATAGGGCTCTGAGCAACCTGGTCTACTGGGAGATGTCCCTGACCATGGCAAGGGAGCTGGAACTAGATGGTCTTTAAGGTCCCTTCCAACCCAAACCATTCTATGATTTTATGACCTCTTTTAACTTGTGGGAAGTTAGGCTGGAAACCTAATGAAGGGCAAGGATCGATACCAACAGGCCTAGTGTCTTTGTGGCTTTTCCACCAATACCTCAGTGATGCTATCAGAGAAGTTAGAAACTCAGAACTGCAGTGACATCTTGCAAAGAAGCTTTTAGAGAAGGTTTTAACACAGCATCAGACAGCACAAGCAGTACTGGCAACCTTCATGTTGGATTTACCCAAAGGTGGTGAAAACATCCTGTGAAACAGCGACAGAACTCAGTGTTCCAAGGTCAAATTTACTGATAACTTCACAAAGATGTTTCTACATTTTGCTTTGCCCAAGATATCAGTGTAATACTTGCAAGGAAACTGTTTTGGAAAATGGCTCTCTGGAGTGCTACTATGCTGCTCTGTGCTCTGGAGTGTAACAAGGCAGAACTCACATCTCATTTCAGGCAGTGTTTTTCTCATAAGAAAACTGATCCCATATTAGCTCTGAAGACATCAAAATGCTACCTGTAGCCATTTTAAATTTTTTTTGTTTGTTTTTTCGTGCTGTGGAATAAAAAAAAGATAAACTAAGTGGTTTAATTGATATAAGATCCACTGCTCAAGCAGCAGGTTTTATTACATGATCAATTTAAATACAAAGAAAGAAAATCTTGCTGTAGCAGACCCTAACCTGGGTACTGATAGAGCATTGTCAGCATTTGCAGTAAAGGACTCAGCGTCTGACAACTGAATTTATTAGAAGGAAGGATCTGGGCTCCAATGGATTCAGTCTTGATGAAAAATTAATGGATTTATAAGTCTCCTTTGAGCTTTTTGAAACATTAAAACCTATTTTTATTTGTGTTACCTTGATTTTAATGATTATTCTCTTATATGTGAACTGTGCATAAATATTGACTGTGTCAGATGTCCGCTCCCTCCACCAGTGGAAGGCCCGTGGCAGCTCCCTGTGCTCTGTATCTTCTGCTGGGCTCAGAGAGTGTGTCTAGCTGATGTGGCTGTATTTTTGCTCCATTCGTATGATTAGTTTAAGAATATATTTATAGAATAATTATCTGAATGTAGTGTAACTCGATGGAAGAGTGCTTTCTAAAATCAGATGAATTGAGCAAGAAATGTCATTTGTGCTAATCTGTCTGAAACTGGGTAAGTGTGAAATGTGCTGTAGGGAGGAATAATCTCTTCTGCAACATTATAGGCCAGGGAAAAAAAAAATCTGTTTATTACACAAAATAGAATGTATTTATAACAAAATCTTAACTTATTCTCACTCATTTCTGTCTAAGTTAATGCATTATTAATTGAGCATTTTTTGGATATAATTTGAGGGGGGTAGGACAAACTATCTCTAGCACTGCAGCCACTTAACTGTAACAATCACATTTTCTTTTTAATAGAGTAAGTTAATTTTTAAAGTGATCTACAGAGGAACAGATGGGGGAACGAATTCTCTGTGGGTATCTCCTGCTACACCAACGCTCGGAGCACAGAGCAGTGCCTAGTGCCAGGCACATCTACCTTGCAGTTCTTCTTTCCCTTGTTCTCCTGTTATCTTATGTCAGGTGACCAGAAATGGAAAAGGAGCCTCTGAAGGTAAAAATTCCTCTGGTGTTTGAGCAATCTGCTTCACAAACAAATTCCTTGCTGGGCTGCAGCATCCAGCAGCAGGATCCCATCTTAGGGGTTTGTCTGCATGTCTGTAAGCACAACAGGCCTCCAGCAGCAAGGGAGGGACATGGCTGCAGAGGGAAAGCTGGGAGGGGAGTCCCTGGCCCACTGATCACAGTGAAAAACACAAGAATAATTAACTGCTTCCTCATCTTCTACTTTGCTTCTCTGCTGACATGTGGACTCCTGCTACGCAGGAAGCAAAAACCCCACTGGCTTCAGTTAAACTGGGATTTCACTCCAGATTTCATCATCCTATTTTCTCATAAATTATTGCTCCACTAATTTATTTGTAGAAAAACAGTGCAGCAACACATCAGCCATTCAGCAGACTTGAACTGTGGGTTTTCCATTACCTGTGATTTTGGAAGGAGTTCTTGGACGTGGGGGACTTGGAGGCTGGAGACTGCTCTGGTGGGTGGTCTGAGCAACTCCCCATGCTCCTGCAGTGTGCCCTGTCCTCTCTTCCCCATGCACACACGCTGATGCCAGCAAAGGGGCTGGATAATAACACCTGATCGTTTTAATCCCAATTTTTAAACAGAAAATGTGCCTCATGTTACCAGCAAGAGCATGGTGTCAGTTCAGGCACCCAGTTCAGAGCTGCTGCAGGGAATAACAATCCCACTACTGCAGGAGGAACGGCCATGGGTGGCTCAGGCTCCTTCAGGGTGCCAGATCTGCACTAGACAAGAAAGAAGAATCCTACAACATGCAATTAAAAAATCTCTAATAACAGTAATTACAGCAGAGCAAGTAGGACAGAAACTGATAAAATCCCCACCCTTCTTATTGACTTATATTTTTCTTTAAAATATTGCCTACATCTGCTACCAACCTCTGAACCTCAGAGAGTATGCAAAAGCTGAACATTGGTGCATGAGAGAAATGCACCCTAGCCCATAGATCATGATGGTGTGAAGTGTTTTTAACCCTTCTATTAAAGTGATTTACATAACAGGTAGAGCTGATTTTGAGAGGTCTGTATTTAGACATGTAAGAGATTGAGAGGGGGAAAAATCTCCTTAGTAAAAGTTGGTGCCTTTTCATTTTCAAAGAGTGAAATTATTGCCTATTTTATTTGTTACTAATGACAATAATGTTGTGTTTATCTGACATATTTCGTTCCAGGCCTTCAAAAAAAGCAATGAGGTGCCCCAGAACTGTGCTGTAATAGCACTGCCTCTGCCTGAGCTCAGACAAGGAAAGGCAGTGCTGGGAGCTGGTGGGAAACAGTACACACAAGAAGGAGGCGTCCACTGCCTGGAGAAATGCCTTCTGTGATACCTGGATAGCATGTGGACACACATCATCCCTCTGCTACTGGACAGGGGTTTGCAACATGTAGCTCTCAGATGAGAGATGACAGCGTGCTGTGGGGCATCAGTGACGTTTCTGGGAAGATATCTCAGGAGACGAGCACTGGTGTGACAGCTACTGGTGTGCTCAGCCCCGCCGCCAGTGACGCCCAGTATCACAGGTACCATGCAGGGCATCTCCTGGCCGGGATACCAGCCATGCTCCTGGCTCCCTGGGCATCCCACGGGAGCTTGCCACAAGCAGCAGCATTTCACCATGCGATCAGGCCCATCCCAGGCTGCCGAGAGCCGCTGCTGATGCTCCACAATGAGGTGTGCAAGCTAGTAGGGTATATTTACACATCTGCTCCTTTAGGACTGAAATTTGGGAATCTTGAGTTGAAGCCTCAGATTTGAATTAGCTGCTCCAAAGGCATTTGTTTCTGCAGGGCTTGATTGAAATGTGCTTTTTTCCCCTAGTGAAAAAAGTTCCATAATGTCTGTTTTGACTCTGAAACCACAATGTCTGAGCAAAAATGAAACACCCTCTCTGGAAAAAATGCAGTTATCTGAGCATTTTAGAGTTATGATAAGAATTTTAGACTTGTGCTGGGAGTCTTTCAATTCCAATTGAACCTACTCCCTCCTGACTATCGCCCTCCATCCTAAACAGACACCTATGCACTCATGCAAGTTTAATTTCATAGAATCACAGAATATCCTGAGCTGGAAGAAACCCACAAGGATCATCTTGTCCAGCTTCCTGCCCTGCACAGGACACCCCAAGAATTACACCACATGTCTGAGAGTGTTGTCTAAACACTCTTTGAATTATGTCAGGCTTGATGCTGTGACCACTTCCCTGAGGAGTCTGTTTCAGTGCCCAGCCACTCTCTGGGTTAAGCACCTCTTCCTAACATCCAATCTAAACCTCCCCTGACTCAGCTTCATGCCATTCCCTCAGGCTGAACAAACCAAGAGACCTCAGCCACCGCTCATATGGCACCGTCACCTCAGTTGTTCCTCATATGGCTTCCCCAGCATGTTATTCCACAGCATGTTATCTGTCTGGATGGCCCAGAAATGGTTGGGCCAGATTTCCAAGTACTGGAGATGAGCTCACCTCAAAAATAGCATTATATTCGAGGAGATGGAGATTTTAAAGCCCAGATTTACTCCTAGCTGTCTCTGCGTTCCCTGGACCTCCAGCAGTGCTGGTTTGCCTTCTGGCCAAGCTGAGGAGCACTCTTTAAGGTAAAACACACTAAATGGCCTGTGTCTATGTGGATTAGAAATTAATCACTCTGTCAGAAAAGGGTCCTTTAAAACAATTGCAAATTGCTTCGGTGGACATTGCATTAGATTGTGCTTTATATGTGACCAATCAATATGTTTGCGTATATAAGTATGTAAAGCTGCATCAGTTCCTAGCAAATGCAATATTCATGCAGGTATGGTGTCATGGGCATCTCTCCCCATTTCACCACAGCCAGAAGAATGTCTGCAGTAAGTGCAGGACTGGCAATCTCAAATCTTGGCTGCTCAGCAGTGAGGATCCAAGAACAGAACAGGAAAACACTGATACATTCCATTTCTGATGGCTTTGCAGAAAAAAAATGGCATCTATTCCAGTAACAATGGTGGTCTGACTCTCACATGACAGCTTTCTCCAGTTTTGCAAGTGGTGGCCTTTAGCAATGGCAAAAGAAGGCTTCTCAAGGAAGGGTTCAGCTGTCAGAATGAATCCCGGATAACTGTGGACAAGTTGTGCTTAGTCATTGACTTTACCTCCCTTTCGACCCAAAACTATTGATTCTTCCAGCACGACTTAAGGAATGTCAATTTACACACCAAGACTGATGTTCACAGAGGTAAACAGGAAATAATATGCACCCCATCAGGATTTCTCCCTCCATAAATTCAATTTCTGATTCTGTTATGTCATGAATCTCATGACATGAAGGAAGGTCTAGGGTTTTTTTCACCACTTTGGACCACTCCTCCAGTGTATCACTAAATCATTTTTAAAATGCAATTTAGTTGGCCTAGTTCCCAACAGAAAAATAACCTATTTCCAGCCCCTACCACTTGCATCTTACGTATCCTTCAGGAACCAGCCAAGGGCCTTAAAGAGTCAACGCATGTTATGGGTGCCAAATCTCTTAGTTTATCATTAAGTCGATAATACACTTCAACCTCATTACTATTCTATCATTAGGATCTGAGTGGTTTGAGTGTTTGACTAAGTGGAGTTTTTTTTCTCCTCAGAGGTATATGAGATGCTGCCTCTCAGCAAGGTGTCCTGAAAACCTTTTCTTAATGAACAAGTGATTAAAAGGCTTAAGTGCAAGCAAGCATCCAAAACACAAGCTGCATTATCACAGAATGAGCCAGAAACAGGCTAACCCTCAGCGCCACTGAGAGCACTGAGGTCCTTCACTCAGATGCTCTTGACACTCTCTTGTTCTGTCTCAGTTTTAACTGCTGGGCAGTGCCCCATGGGCAAGCTGTGCTGTGGCCTGGGATCCACCATGGATGTCTGGCTTTGCCTCTGCCACGCACAGCAAAGCCACCCCGGGGCAGAGCTGGCTTTTCTCTTGTTCTTCTGCATGTGTCTGTTTCTGTCCTAGGCAGATCAGGAACATGCTGTGAGTGTCCTGCTCCTACCCAGGCTGTGCCTCCTTTGAGTTAGCTGCCAGGACTAGCACAGACAGGAATGAGAGTGAGACAGAGTCCTCGGTAGTTTGTACTTCTGTGCTATCTTTCACGACATCAGATTTTAGTATTCCATTCATTTAGTATTTTGTGTGGAGGTACAGTGAGATAACACCTGGACTTCAGCATCCTTTCTCAAGGCGTGGAGATGACTGTCAAAGGAACACATATGCAAGGAATGTCAGCCAAGGAAATGCAGCTTTCCCAGAGTGGAACCCTGGTCCTCCAGAAATCAGGAGAAGTTAGCCAATAATTGCAGCAGAGATCAAATGTCACCTCATTTTCCTCACTAGATGTGAATGCTGTGCAGGCATACCAAGGGTGCTGATTCTCTGAGGGATCCCTGGGTGCTGCCAAGGCAGCCTATGCTTGGTATCTGCTTGTTGCCCAGTTAGGTATGAGATGGAAAGGAAGGCTCTGGGAAAGCAATGGTGTATGTTTAACACACCATGCCAAGACATCCAGGACCTCAGCATAGAATCAGGCCAATGATGTGGATCTGGTTTTTATCTGAATGAGGAAAGGTGGAGAGATGAAAATAAAACCTTCTCCCTGACCTTTGTTAGAAATGTCTCTTCCATTTGTTTCTATTTCTGCCCTCTTCTCATTTTTTTCCAGTAACTGAAACAGCAGCACGAGCTGACACTATCTGTCATTACCCACATAGTTTTCTGTGACACGGGTTCAATTAACTGCCCTCACAGATGGCTTCATGTTCCTGAGAAAAAAGTTTCATTTCCTGAGGCCCCGGAGAACGTATCTGTAGGATGTGGTCAACTTTGCTGCCTTTGCTGCCCCATGGAGATGTCTGGCTGATGTGTTCTGTGGTGGCTTCATCATTTTCTATTTCTTGCTGACCCCAGAAGATGTGGGTACCAGGTGCCTGCACCATCCCCAGCATCACGTCTGAATTTCACCACCACCAAGTAAATGAAGCCTCTGACCTGGCCTTCCCAGCAGCCACTACTCTGTGGCTGTTTGACCCTTGCCAAGCAGTTGTGATAAGCTCAGAAGTGGCTTTGAAGTGGCTGCCTGAGCAGGGATCCTCACTGATGGCTGGGTCTGCCCAGGGCAGGCACGGTGGCTGAGACCTGAGGAAGAGCCATTCTCCTCTCTGTACCACGACTGAAGAAGAGCTGCTCAGTTTGCCTGTTTCTCTGCTGGCCAGTCTATTCTGGAGCATCTCTTTATTGCAATTCTTTTTAGTGACCTGAAAGTAACGCCATTGGCTTTGATTTAGCTTGTGGTTTCTGTGTAGATAGCATCTAGGCACTTATGACTTCCTCGTAGGTTGTCATTAAGGACTGTGTATTAGTTTCCAGCACTGCCTATTTTCTTCCAGAGGCACCTTTTCTTCCAGTCATTTGAGATACTGGCAGAAAAGGAACATTTTGCATTTGCAGACACAGGGTTATGACCTTGCTTCAACTGAAGAAGACTTTTGACAGAGGAGAAGTTAGTACAATCCAGGTTGTAATAGACTTATCTGGTTCCAGACCTTGGTTAACATCTCATTCCTCTTCTCCTGAAGAGAAGAGGCAGTACAACTGATCTAGTATACCTCGCCCGGGGCTGCGAGGAGAGTGCTGATTCACTGGAGAGTAGGGAATCCAGGAGAAATACTTTATTAACTTCTCACCCTGCTGGTAGTCTAGGTGGAGGGGGGAGTGAAATGGAGGCTTAGAATTAAAAGTCTGATAATTTGCCAGGGAGATGATGACAAAAATCAAAAGGGAAAGCACATTTTATTTGCAAAGTTCAAGAAGGGTATTACAATCAAGAAGAGGAAAGCAAATTGAAGCATTAAAAATAAAGCACTTGATAGGAGCTCTTTGAAAGGGTGGCTAAAAGGTATTTCACTCAAACTCTCACGACACCACCACATTCCCCTGTTCTCTCCATTTCCCCCCCAAGTGACATCCATTAATTGGATTACAGCTGTTTGTGACGCCAGCCCGGCTGCAGTCGTGGTGTGGCTGAGCACAGGTGGTTTCAGGCTGTGCAGGAAGGAGCTGCTCTGGGTAACTCTGACCTCTGATCCCCCAAACCAGCTTTGCAGTCTTTGACCCTGCGCTGGGCTGGGTGTTGCAATAAGGTTTATATCACAAGACAGAGTAGTTAAGTCACTAGGGAAATCCCGTTGAATACTGAATTTTAATACCCTGATCTGTAAAGAGTTGAGAATTTTGTCTCCTTCCTTTCCTTATAGGATGGGCTGACCCAAAGCAGCAGAGATGGGCAGGGAATAGTCAGACCCTCTGCTTATTCCAGCGTGATGATGGGGAGCTAGGAGAGAAAAGTGCAACTTTAGCTAAAGCCTTGTGCTCACTGTTCACTTGTGCATGCAGGGAGCCCAGGGATGCTCTGCCAGAGCCCAGGAGCAGACCTGCTGCCACTGCTGCCACCATCATTGGTGGAAAATTCCCCTTTTCCTCTTTCCCAGCCCAGGGTCCTCTCTGAAAGCTTTAACTGGTGACATTGCAGGGGTTTCTGCTTAAAACCTGTAGACTATTTTATCAGCGTCAAAGGAAAGGGGGAATGTCCTGTGGGAAAGGTGGGCTCTCTCTACCATGAATGCTTTTACAATCATCCACTAGCCTTTGAAGAAGATTGTGATATACACACACATTTTATATATATTTGTTTGTTTCCAATCCATCAGGCTGCTGCTTGTGTACCACTACTGTGTACAGCTGTCATGACAGTACCAACACAAGGCAGAAGTGAACAGCCTGGTACAGTTTTACTTAAATAGTACTCCAGCCTCGTCTGTGATTTAGTTGCTGAGCCTGAAAGATCTGAGGACAGAGACGCCAGAGCAGGCCAGCCTCTGTTTAGCTTGGTCTTGGAGTGGAGAGCAGGAGAAGCTGTAGGAAAGAGGTGGGAACAGGGTGTGCGCCACTGCTGCTCTCCCATGGCCACAAAACCACCTACACACTTCACCATCACAGACTTTCCAGGGAGATTGCAAACTCCCTGAAACTCATCCTTTCCCACAGCAGGAAGCCGAAGAAAAGCCAGGACATTAAATAGTCAGAAAAAACCTCAGCCAGACCAGTTCTTAAATGTAAGATGCTTTTCTTCAAAAGCATAGCATAAATATTTCAGCAATTCTTCTGATATTAGAATTACCCAGATGGGCTGAGATAAAAAAAAACATCTCAAACAAACACAATGCGTCAAATTGCATCGTATCAAATCGCCTCCGCTTGCCAGGTACACACCAGAACTGTGGGGATGGCAGGTTGGATTGCATGGGCAGGTCAACTTCTTGTGTTATACTAAACACTTACATTGATTTCAAAGGCCTAGTAGTTGTTTTAGTGATGCAAAGAGAGCTGTTGACTTAATTCTGACCAGTAGTGTGGGGAATGCAAAAGCTGGGAGCAGGGCAGGCAGAGATGGCACCGGTTGGGGTTGGAAGAGGAGGTCAGGCCAGTGCTTCCTTTTGGGGTCTTCAGCCTTGTGGGATGGGCAGTCTGGGACATATCTGATAGGGGTATCAGGGAAAGGGGAACAACACTTCTCTCAGCCTACCACGAAAACAAACACCTGAAAAAAAGGCATTCCTGAACTTCTCGAACAACAGAAGAAAATGTGTGAGGAAATCAAAGCCCCTTGTGCCCAGCAGACATTTCTGTGGAAGCATGGGCACAATGTCTTGCTGTGCAGGAGGAAGGCTCATGTCCTTGCCACAATGCTTGTATGCCAGGGCTTTGCTGAAGTGAAGGGAAATCCAATGCACGGCATTTGGGAGAGACCTGGCACAAAAAACAGCAAAGCAAGGGGAAAGAACTCGTACAGTATGAGATAGAAAGAAGAATGAAAGGGCTGTGGGGTGGCAGCAGCCTTATCATGTTTATAAGCCTCAATCTAATTAAAAGAGATACATAATTAAAATGAAGCAATTAACCGTTTTGTAATTAAATACAAAAATAATTAAGTTGAAATTGAGCACGATAACATCCAATTGTCAGGACAGGATTTATTAGTACTTTAATCTGATGAATTATTTTCATTGTTCTACTGATTGCGTTCCTGTGGAAAGAAATCAGTAGTTTCTGTAAGAAGGGACACAAGTTGTTATTCCACGTCCTTTGAGCTTCTTGAAACCTGAACAATTTATATACAATGAGTATATAAACCGTGATTCCATGTTTCCACAGAAAGGGCTGCATTTTTGTCAGTGCCCCAAGAATTTCATGTTATAATCTATGTTTTCCATCATACTTGCTTGTAGCTATTTGGTCTGTGTAAAATGCAAAGCACTTGGCCTGAAAACTGATTTTATTTCTGCATAAATGGTGATGCTCTGTATGGAATTTCAGACCAGAAGAAATATGTACATAGACAGGAAGTCCATTACAGTGTAGGGAGGAAGTGAAGGAAAAGAATTACAACCACATTCAGCAGACCCTGAACTATCAATGCTTATCAACCTGCTTCTGTTTCTATGTGCTCATGCATAAGGTGTTTATGTGCTTTGCTAGATAAGGGCAACAAAAAGTGGGGTTACAAATGCCCTGAGTAAGTGTGAGCCGCTTATTCTGATGCCTTTGCACAGGTTTGTGTACATGGCTTTAGACTTCCCACCTTGAGCAGAGGATCAAAAAAGTCTTTTCTTCTTCCTCTGTGCCAAGTGACAACTCAGTATCGCTCATCTCAGAACAAGGGCATGTCTTGGTGCCTTGCTTGTCTTCAGTGGAGCTGCAGTGATTTATGAAATAACTGAAGTCATCTGGGCAAAACACAACGAAGAACAGTTAGAAATACTGTAAGGATGGAGATCCATCTTTCATTTGGACATTTTCAGCTGACAAATTTCTTGCTGGTGTGGGGATTTAGGACATTGGTAGTGTCCTTCATTGCTCTTTACTTGAAGCATATTGCTATTTGTGTAGCTTTTGGTCTTCTGTACTAGAAGTCTTGTGCTTGCAACAGTGATGGAGTGAGCCTTGTCCTGTGTGAATATATATTAGAAGTTTGCTGGACTCTTCCAGGCTAAGCATCTATTTCAAGCAGCTGCCTGTAACTGAAGAGAATGGTGACCTGTGGACCTTTTTGCAGTCTCAGTTCTGCACTTGGAAAAAAAAACCTGAAGTGTGGATTTATCTGTGAAAAGAGTCATCTCAGTTAAGATCACAGGAACTGCCAAATTTTTCAGCCTCATCGGAGATGGGATACTAGGCAAGCCTGGCTTTAGATGCATCAAAGAAAGGCATAAGAAAACCAAGACAAGCAGATGTCTAATGATCTTCTACTTCTGCTCACATAATTCTCTAATATTCAGGTCAGTGTAATGCACAAAAAAACAAGTTAGGACCTATTCCAGAACCTGTTGTCTAATTTAAGGAGCAAAGTCAGTGGTGGTGGGTAATTAATAGGAAATCTGTACTGCAAAGAGAAACCCAGCTGTGATAAGTGACATAAGAAGTATGGTAGTGGTGAGTTGTATAGTTCAGAAAATACCTACCCTATAGTAAATGTCATCTGATTGTTCAAGAAAATGATGGTCCTCCCCCACAAGGCTGAAAATATGATGCTAAATTCCCTTAGAGATGCCTTTGTAATACTGGAAAGATGGCAGAGAGAAAAACTCATAAATGAGAAACAGAGAGAAAGTTGAACAAGCTGATTTATGGGTAAAGATTAAAGTAACTAAACGCACATCACTCAGATAAATGACATCTCAGGGGAACGTAATTGCCATCTCCAAGGACTTGAAGGATTGGGCACCTAGGAATGAGAAGATTCCCCAGGGCCACGCAAAGCTGGGAACTATATAATGGGGAGAAATGGGTGAAACTGCACAAATGAAAATTCAGGTGGAGGCATGAGAAATGGTTCCTTATGGAGACATTTCATGAACTACGAAATCCTCTCCTAAGGGGACCAGTAAAATCTTGGTTTATTTAGCATTAGGCTAGAAAAGCACTCGAAAACACACTAAAAGGCACAAATCTGCTTTTGCAGTGGGTGCATGGGGTAAGTTATAACCCTTTTCCGTCTCCCTATACTATTTGTTTGTTTGTTTGCTTGTTTGTTTTTAACAAAGCTGGGCTATTTTTCTATCTTCTATAGCGTCTGCCTGTGACCCTTTGGTCCTCTGCACTCAGCATCATTGGCAGCCCAAGCCCTGTTGAGCCCCGTGTTCAGGTGCAGCAGATCCTCTGAGCTGAGTCATGCCTCGAGGGGAGCCGACGCCGCACCGCGACGAGACGACTTCTCTGCTTTGTACCCTGCCAGAAGAATTGTCACTTGCTGATTGTATAGCATCTCTTGCCTTCCACGTAGTTCTGCTGGCAGCAGCAGCAGATGTAGCGGTCTGTCGGCACACGCCGGTGGAGCCAGCCCTGGGTGACAGCCAGTTACACATATGCAGCATCAGGAACAAAACTCTTGACCTTCACGTCCAAAGACGTGGACCTCTGTGGAAGGACCCACCCAATTAGCTGGTCCGCAGTATTTTGAGGAGTTAATGCGTGCAATTCAGTAATGGATAGCAGAGGGGATAAATAAGTTTTATTACCTGTGACACCAGATTGCAGAGTCATTTTAGGTACATTGTAATACTCAGAACACAAATTGATCCAGGGCATAAAGTTTTCCAAGAGGCAATGGATTAAAAATATTTCAAAACAAAAACAGAACAAGGGTATCAAGACTGCCTTTTGCACCAACGAACAAATACAGGGGCCCAGACTTTAGCCCATTATTCCTCTGCTTCTTTAATGGCAGCTAAGCAGAGCTGAACTGGTCATCCTTCTCCCAAGCAAGCTGAGACCGCACAGAGACAGCTTCACAGCTGATACCTGAGGAACAGCCAGTTCCCAAGCTCACCACACATTCCACTAGCTGGGGGCAGGTGCTGGGGAAGGGGTTATTCCAACCAGTTAGACTGTGCCCACACTGAGATCCATCCCAGCTCTCCTGCTGGGGCTGTGCTTTCTGGTAGGGGTCAGGCCAGCCTCTACTTTCAGCTGGTGACAAGGACAGGGACAAGATGTACCATCAGACTAAGACAGGCAGAGGCAGCTCACTGCTCTAACTGTTCTGTGGGTAGAAACTGTTCATTGCCTTAATCTGCACTAGGCAATGAAGAACAGTCAGACAGAGATTTTTACCTCTTTGCCCTTTTTGTCTGGTTTCCCTGCTTCTAAATTTTTTACATGAAAAAGAGGAGATGGGGCAGAATGAAAACGATGTCAGCATCAAAAGGATGACAGCGTCTGCATGGATGTCTACATTTTTCACTCTTACAGGGCGATGCTTGCATCAGTCGATGTTTGCAATGCCCAAGAGCGCCTGTTACCAGCAGCCAGGATCCTCTTGACTGGCTGGGAAGAAAGCAGTGGCATAAACGTGTCAATAGAGCACCAGCAATTTGTCAAGCAGTTATAATGCACTAATCAGGGGGGTGGAGGGGAGAAAACTCTGCCAAGACTCAGCTAGCTCAAAGGGAGCTGCTGCTTGTGCACAGTCCTGGGGCTCTTTCATCTGTGGGCAAGCCCAATAACTTCCCTGGAGCTGATCAGTCCTGGGACTGAGGAGGCAGCATTGGCTGCCCTGGCTGCCCTGGCTGGCTCATGGCTTCTCTGCCTCCCTGGTGCCCACAGAGCTGCCCTGGGCTGACGAGCAATGCCATGACCCCTGGGTGCCCCAACAACAGGAGATGGGGGCAGTGAGCATCAGGACAGCCCTCTAAGCTGCCCACAGTTGTCCTCCACCTGTCTGAGATCAGCTCAGAGACCCAACACTGTCACTTACTTGAAGGTCAAGAGTTGGGCCCATTTAGAGACAAGTTATTTGCCATGAAGTATCACTTAACACTTAATTTACTGAGCTTGCCAGACATAAGAAAAAACATTCCAGTCTTTATGTGGTACTCTCCTTGGTTTTTTGTTAATGCAGCAGATTTCAATCAAAAAAGGCATTTGAACATCATTGATAGGCACAAATAAAAATATAACCATGCAGACAGGTAGCAGGGGAAGAAGTGCTGCAGTCTTGTGGAAAACTGGGGAATATTTCTCCAAACCAGCCCCCACCATCCTTAAAGATGCTAAATCCTCCCCTGGGATTACAAAGAAACCTTTGGAAAAAGAGATATCCCCTGCATCCAGCATTGTCTGTGTTCCTCTGCTCCATGGTCAGAGCAGATAGGCGCAGTATTGATTCATTACTTCAGGATTTTTGTGGGTGGAAAGGAGGCTGTACTGCATATTCCCCGTGCTATCTTATCATTAATGCATTAAGGAGCTGAACAAGCAATAAGGGCAAATGGACTTCAAAACACAGGGAACTGTCTCCATAAGGCTGAGGCCGATTTACGGCAATTACATCTTGGCAGCATCGCCAGAGCCCATTAAGCCCCGCACCTGCCTGTAACTTGAACATCCCCCAGTTTCGAGGGGGCACTCGCCATTAGTCACCCCGGCACTGCCACGAAACCCTCCTTGTCAGTGATGGAAGGCAAGATGTAAAACAATGTGCGGAGGATTAACAAAAAGTTAATAGGCTGCGGAGCGCAAATTGATCTGAACTTCAGAGTCGGATACTGTTTCAGATACCAGGATGCTCTGCTGGCCTCCTTCCAAGGTCTGAGGGGAAGGGATTGGAGACAGAGTCTGGAGCCATTGCATTTGACTCGGGTTTTCCTTGTCTCTCCGTTTTCTGTTTCATTACCAGAGGTGGACTGGTTGCTCAACTATTAATTTTCTTTCCTTGGTTTTGAATTTTTATTGCTTTTGAAAGGGTGTCTCCTTGTGACACCGTTACTTTGCAGGGCAGCTGTGTACAAATCACCAGGTGAAAGTGTAGCGCTGCTGGAACGGAGGGGACAGGCTTGTGCAACGCCCACTGAGGGACAATGCTGCTCGCTCTGAGGACTGGGGTGCAGGAAAGCTGGGTTTGCCATGTGCCTGCTGTTTGCACTTTGGAGGGAAACCAATAGCAGGGAATATCACACCAAAAATACTAAAAGGGGCGATACTTGTTAACATTGGTGCACCGAGGATGCATAAGAAGTTTCATGGCAGATCCCAGTGCTCGAAGAGATGAGGATGGATGAGGTTTAGGGGGAAAAGGCAGTAAAATATTTCATTCCAGATACCACCAGCACAAAAGACCTTCAGAGGAGTTAAAATTTACTCAGTGATCCAGAAGTGTTTATGGCCCACGTAAAATTTACCAGAAAAATGTCAGATGTCAGTGGATTGTATTAAATGTAAATATTACACAACTCGCAGCCTCCGTTTCTTATTGCAGCTTGGCACGTAGCTCTCGTGGATCTCCTGTTTGAAGGGGAGTCTCTGGAGGTGCTGCTGCTTGGCGGCAGGTCTGGAAAGGTTTCAGCATGGGCTGTGATAGCCCACACCTCCCCTCACCCCCATGAGACACGGCTAGACTGACTGACAAGTCTGGTGGTGGCAAATGTGCCCGGTTCATCAAAGAAGCCCACCCTAGTGTGTCTGTGACAGACACTGCTGCGACGCTGACGTCCATCACCCCCAAAATGGCTGTGTAATTTGGCAGCACCCCAACAGAGGGAGGAGAGGGCAGCGGAGGACGCTGTCCTGGGTACACTATTTCTGCCTCCAGTCCCAGGAGGGACTGAGGTGGGCACTGGAGCTGGGCAGTGTCTCCTACAGGTGGTTCAGGAAGAGAGGAGAGAGCATATGGGCATTGCTTTTTGCTTGGAAGACACTCAAGAGCACAGTGGCAGTGGGATCATGGAATTGTTAAATGCACTTGCATTTGATAAAGGGGAAGACACTTTGTTAAAGCTGTCCTTGGGCTTGGGCAAGTTCCACCAAGGCTGAGTGCGGGCACAATGCAGCTTGCTCCAACAACTTGTCTCCAACAAGCCTGAGAGACATCTGGCTTGCTTACAGTACTGATGGACCTCTAATCTGTTTTGCTGGCTATTTCATTAATTTAACAAATCACTTCTGCTTTGGCCTGGCCTGTGCATCTCGGATGCTGTGTTGTGTGCAGGAGGTGACTCAGGGCTCAGTGCATGCCTTCTGTGTTGAGATGCTTTGAGGAGTTGCGATGCTAAGTCACATCAAGGTGTTTCTGCAGCCAGGCCAAGCTGAGGCAGATGAGTCAGTGCAGGGCATTGCAGCTCACAGCCACAGATGCTGGGAAAGGACCCCATGCCCTGGAAATGTTGTTTTGTGTTGCCCTGTTGTTCACTGCGCCTGTTAACTGCCGTGGTACCAGCTCTTATAAAGAAATAAAAAAACAAAAGCCACACAGAAGATTTTTTTTTCTTGCCTTCTGCTCAGAATGTGCGAAGGAAAAAAAAACAAACCTAAACACTTGTGTTACAACTTGTGTCATTTAAAGCTGCAGTGGATTTCAGTGTACTTTCCCCCTAAAGGATTAGCTTGGACAATATTGTTCCTGAAAATCCCCCTCCTGCAGTCCCTGGGAAGCTCACTGACACAGCATACACACACAAAACACAGGAGCCTAGCCCATTCCTGCAGCAAGATAAAGGAGGTTCAGAGTCATATTTTTACTATAAAGAACATAAATACAACAGGCTTTAGGAGGATGTTGCAATAACTTAAAAGAGAACTTTCGGGGATCTCTTTTACAGATAGAAAGATTTTTACTCTGTGCTTTAAGCAGTGAGTTGGCTATTTTTAAGTCAGGAGAATGTACACTAGTATTATCTGGAAATAGTTTATGGAAAGCAATTTCAGTTCCTGCAGGCATGTAAACAGGGATGATCCCCAAATACAATTTATATCATGTTTTTCTAACACAAGAGCCAAGACCTATTAATGGTTCATTCATATGTTTTTCAGGAAGCTGAAGAATCCTGTTGATATTTGGAGGAGGGAGAAATTTCCTGAATGAGCAAATTCTTTCTCTCCAGTCATTACTGCAGAGCCACGTTGCAGATTTGGCTTTGAGAACAGATACTTCTTGTGCAGACCAAAGAAACAAACTCGCTAAAACCGTAAAATGAGATAAGCACGTGCAATTCCTGCTGATATTCATAACAAGCCGAGTCGCCATGTGCTTATCGGAGACCTTGGCCTTCATGAGAACAGCAAAATGTTTAGTCATCCCCTCACTGTTAAAGAGCTGAAAGATGCCCCAGCAGCTCACTGCTCCTCCTGGCAGGCTTAGGCTCAAGCATATGCTGTAGTTCTGCATTTTGATTTCCAGAAAAGTATTTGGAAAAAAAAAATGCAGATGCTTCCTGCTCAAGAATCCCAACTCTGGAAAAGGTCATTAAAATAATTGGAGGCATTATTCATGTATTTTGACCTGGCTGTATATAAGTGTGATTGCTTCTCCCCTAGTAAAAACATCTGGGCATGCACAGGAAAATTTCATACAGGGTTTAGGGCTTACAGACTTGGAGGTATGAGAAATATGCTGGGAGCCCCCATGGACACTTCCCCTTTCCTGACAGAGAAAGAGCATGTTTTTTCCTGTCTTGTTTGACATATGCAATAAGAACACTTTGCTTTCAATCTGTTAAAGCAAGCAATTGCTGCAGTGGTGAGAAGATCTCCTTGGATGGACACAGTTGAAAGGTTAGCAGTGTTTATTGATTTAATAATTCTCATTCTTTCGCAACAGATTTTCTTTCCAGAGACATTAGCAGAGGCAGAGCCCAGAAGTGCAGAAAAGCATCTCTGCTATGTTAGGAAGGCGAAGGACAGAGGGGAAAGGTGATGAATTGCTCTGGTCCTGACCTATTAAGCCCCAGGCACAGATGGGAAGATAGAATAGGAAATCCATGCACCTATTTTTTAAAGGGAACATTTATAAGGATGGTGTTTATGCTGACCTTTCACACCAAGGTTGTCTACCACTTCTTGTTACATACTGGATAGTCAATCACTGGTGCAGAGAGCAGGTAGGGAGAGATCCTGGCTCAGGACTTCCTTCCCCTGAGACCTGATGAGCTCATGGACCAGGGAGGAATCTGAGTCATGGTAAAGTGCTTTTCTAGAGGCAGAAGTGTGGTATTGATGCCCCAGAGTGTCATGAGCAGCAGCAACAATCAGATGCCTGCAAAGGTACTCTGGACTTTGCCAAACCAGGCTCGCTCAGCCCACTGAAGGGATAACAGCCCAGCCCTACTACCCTGCTTTCCACTGCCACCTGGTTACCATTTTTTTTCGTTTTCAGAGCATCAGAGGAAATGAATGACAGCCCTTCATGTTCCCTTCCAGCAAAAAAAGGGGCAGAAGTACCATATACCAGGGAGCTGAACACCCTTGTTTGGAGCAGGCAGAATGCCCATACAGGAAGTATATCCCACCTCAGGCAGTGCCTAGGACATTGTGTTCTCACCACTGAGATCAGTCCAAATCGATGTGCTGATTTCTGTGATCTCACTGTATGTACTGAAAACTCCTTTTCTGAGCATCCGACCCCTCCTCTTGATGTAGGTTTGTTGTTCTGCACAACAGACTGTAGCCTGTGGGTCTTCTGCACGATTTTTGGAGTCAAAGTGGGCCAGCTCCTGAGTTGCACTCTGTACCCCCACAGACATGGGCGTGCTGAGACCTTTAATGGGTTGCTAATTGCTCTGATTACAAGTCAAGACCGAAGAAGAATTGTTGGATGATGAGCTCCCTGGCAGAAAAGAAGATACCAGTGGAACATTTTTGATGAATAATTCAGCAAGCAGGAATGGGAAATGAACAAGTCTTCTGTCTGCTAAAGGGAAGAAGAAAATACCAAAGAAAAAAAGAAGAAAAGACATGTTCTGCCTGAGCAAGGCAGACCTTTCTGAGCCTGGGTTTCGGCTCATGAAGGACAGCACAGCCTGGCTTTGTAGGTGGCGGCTGAGCATTTGCATGATTGCACCATACCCAGTTAAAAAACAGTTCGCATAGTGGAATCAAACCCACCTTCCTGCAGCGATTGCTGCAACCAAGGGCGAGCTCAAAGGCTCAGGTTCTCATGTGGTGTAAATTCCCCAAAATCTATTCAGCTGAAGGAACATACTCTAGTCACAAGCTGGCAAGTCATGGAAGGTAGGACAGAGTTTTTACTTTGGGGGAGGGCATAACAGATTTTTTTGCATGCATTTTTAGTTTTATGTTAGTAACATTGAAAGGTGTGAGCACAAATTTATTTCTCCAATGTGGAGAGGAACTTTCTTCAAGTGTGGATCTCATTTCCAGACCAGAGGACGATGTGTACATACAAGCCTTAGTGCAGGACTGGTGTATTTGCAGTGAGGGCTGCTTTTATTTCATGCCTCTGCTTCAACGTGACAATAGCGTGTGACAATAGGTGTGCAGAACTTTCTCCCCATTTGTGATGCTGGAGTTGTGATCTCTTTTTTTCTCTCTTGATAGTTTCCAATTACTCCTCTCACTTGCATTCTGCAGATACAAACTAACTTAATCTCTTTGCTATCGAAGATCTGCTCTCTTAATCCAATGGTGGCAACAGCAGCAAACATTTCAATTAAAACTGTGTTCCACAGAATAGATGTATTCATTATATTGTCTCCCTTCCTTTGCAAGAGAAGAACTAATTGGGAACAGACATGTGAAGGACTTGCATCCAGAAGTCTGCAAATAGAAATACACTGGTTACTCTTCCAGTGAGGAGAGACAACAGTTTGAGCTATGAAAGCAAACAGTCAGGGTGGAAAGCAGAGGAAGGGAATCCAATGTGCCAGGAGTGAAAGGCTTCTGCCCACTTTCCTCTACCACACCTGGACCCATCCCAGATAATTTCTCCACCCTTCTGGGAGGCTACAGTGCTCCAGAATGTGGAAGAGATTATTCACTGGGTTGGTAGAAAGTTGCCCTGAGTAGGTGGGTATGTAAGGGCCATCCTGGATGCTTGCTTTGGCACCCAAGCCTCTGGTCACTTCCCACCATCTGCTGCTAGAGGATGCCACAAAGTGGGAGCAAGGGAGAAACTTATGGGTTAAGCTCTATTTTCTTTACCTGTTCATGTGCATAACTTAGGCACCTTCTGCCATTTGTTTCCTCCCTTGGATTCAAATTCAGGTGCTGGTTCATTTGTACAAAACCAATATGATCTCATTTGAGACTTGAGTTATTAAACCCAGGACATAGGACTTTGCATCCAACCATCATTTTTTTTCTTGGGGAACATAGCTCACGTAGCTCACGTGAGGGGATTATACTAAACTCCATGCAGTTCTTCTCACAAGCAAGTGCAAAAATAATCCCTCAGCTTCATCCACAGCTATATGAAGAGAAGCTGAAAGCTTGTGAAGATGAAGACCAGACACCCCTCTCCCCAGTGAAGAAAGACTCATTTTATTTGGGAGCCTATTGAATCAGTGAATCAGACGATGAAATCTTTTTCTACTGAAAATGAGCCGCATTTTGCCATGGACTACTTTCTTACCAGAAAACAAATGAATGGCTGCAGCAAGGTGTGTTGCAGTCATTTGTCTTGAGCAGAGCAGGTGGCACAGATCCCCACCCAGATGCCTTGCAGCAGCGTAAAGCATGAACACAGGCATAGACTGCAATGGGCAGTCATGGGATTTTCTTTCTCTGCTCCCCTTATCTGGAGACAGATGGGCATCACAAACACCCCGAAAGGCCGTGGCTCAGTTTACCCCCTCTTTCCAGTTAGTTTTAAGCAGGCTTTTTTTAAGATGGTGGTGGATTAGCTGGTAAATGTGTGCAGTTCTTGGTAAAGCTCACCTCTGATGATGTCTAGTGGGATCTAAGAAGCAATGATAAGGAGAGGATTAAAGTCCAAAGTTTCAGTGTCCACCTGCAGTAACCCAGAGTTATTAGGTGATGCAAGACTCTTACATCTGCCTTTCACCACACCAAGCACTTTCACCATCACCCACTCTCCTTCTTGAACACTTCTTTCCCCGGGTATTTGTCATTTGAGCTGCTGTGCCATACTCAAAGGCTCTCCTGCAACCAGTCCCCACAGCTTGACCCCTGTGTGCTTAGCAATTTGTCCGTCAGGGAAGAATATGACACTTATGAGAGCAAACTTTGCAGCACGGAGGTCCTTGGATGCACATCCTTGGCCATTCCAGTATTATTCGGGAACCTCATTCTGCTGATGCGACCTGAGAAGAGGACAGGATGGAATCAGCAAAATGTTGCACTGTGGACTTGAAATCTTCTTTCAGACACATCTTTATGATCTTTATCTCCACAATCAGATATCATAGACTCCATAACACTTTTCTTCTTGCCAAATCTAATTTCAATATCTTAAACAGGTAATATTGTTGGTTTTTTCAGTGGAAATAATAGAGATCCCCCCCTTCAAATGAGGTGAGACTAAAGCATCAGACCCTAGTTTTGCTGAAGGTTTAAGAAAGTTTTGGATAAAAGTTCCCTTATTAATAGACCCTGCAGGATATGGCTGTGGGGCTATACATGACAGTCACAGACCCTGACTTCAGACATACAATCCTTCTTTACAGCAGTTGCATCATCTGTCACTAGTTCTGAATTCAGTCTCTTTGAAAAGTGTGTCTGTGAGTAAGGGAGCACAAAGATGATTGTAAAGTAACAAAATATTAAGGAGGAGGCTTATGTAAAATCTGGGAGATGCCAAAGTGTTCGTGATGCAAATGAGCTTGCAAACACAACCCATCTGCTCCTCTTCAATACTTTCCTGACAATTCAGTGCGTTATTTATTTGGTTAAATCAGTTTCTGACCTTCCTCTTGCCCTCCTTCCCCAAGGAAATAACCCTGACCTTTTTTCTTTGCAGGGAAATCCTTAAGAGTGGCTTCTAAATGAAAACACATTGGAATAAGAGCAAACACCAAACATGCTATAAATGAAAGCAATTCCATATCAAGAGGTGCCAAAGTCTTGCTAAGCATGACAAAGAGCACTTCTGCTCCTTTAGAAAAAAGGGAGACTTTGTTCTTTCAGGTGACGCAAACAGTAGTAGGAAGGATTCAGTAACAGGCTGTGCTGGTTTTGGCTGGGGTAGAGCTGATTTTCTTCACAGTAGATGCCATGGGGCTCTGTTTTGGATTTGTGCGGAACACAGAGTTGATAATTCAGGGATGTTTTTGTTATTGCTGAGAAGTGCTTGCACAGAGTCAAGGCCTTTTCTGTTTCTCACAGCAGCGAATGGGCTGGAAGTGTATAAGAAGTTGGGAGGGGACACAATCAGGACAGCTGATCTCAACTGACCAAAAGGATGTTCCATATGCTATGGAATCATGCTCAGCATATAAAATAGGGGAAGAAGAAGGAAGGGGAGCATGTTTGGAGTGATGGCATTTTTCTCCCCAAGTAACTGTCAGATGTGATGGAAACCTGTTTTCCTGGAGGTGGCTGAACACCTGCCTGCCCATGAGAAGCAGTGAACTAATTAATTTTTTTTGCTTTACTTGGGTACAAGGGTTTTCTTTGCCTATTAAAGTGGCTTTACCTCAATTCATGAGGTTTACCTTTTGTTTCCAATTCTTTCCCCGAGCCTGTTGGCAGGAAGTGAGTGAATGGCTGTCTGGTGCTTAGCTGCTGGCCAGGGGTAAACCGTGACACAGTGGTAAATAATATGTGGTTTCAGGCAAGTTCCCCCAAAATCTCTGATGTGCTTTTTATGCTAAATCAACCCAGCCACAGCAGAAATGATTCCTAGTTGCACTAGGGAGCGAGGTATCTGCTGTGTGCCCCAGTTTAGGCACATCCCATGGGCTGTTCCAGGCACCCCCACGGCTGGAAGCACCAGCGTTGCAAGCAGCAGGGCCACATGTGCCCTCTGAGCAAGGCAAGGGACAGCCGTGGCAGTGCTTAGCTTTCACAACGGAGATGAGGGAAGACTTCACCACTCGAGCAGAAACATTTTCAGAATCAAGAGTATAAAAATAAAAGGGAAAAAAAACCCAACCAAACTTTTAGAAGTCTCACAGCTGCTATTGCCGATCATGTGTGTGACTCAGAGGGTAGACTGTAAGCTATAAATGGAAATGGGTTACTTATAATTTGACTGATAATGTCTTAGTTTTTGTAAGAAAAATGTCTTTTGAAGAAATACTATAGTGGGGTAGCAAGCTGTACCATATGTTCTTTGCTGCAGCTGACTTTATAATACATCTCAACTACACTTTAAACTGTATAGCACTGATTGCATTGTAACTCCTATGTCCTCCGCAGATAAAGTTATGGAAATATAATGATTGCGCTTCAGATACATGCCAGTGCTGTCTATACTATTTCAAATCATCAGACAAGAGAAGAACACCTGCTTGCCTAGGCTTTCCCTGCTTGTTTACCGCCTTCTGTACCACAGTGAGGGAGGCTTGCAGGTCCCCCAGGGAGAGTAAGCACCAAAAATAAAAATTCATGCTTGCTGAAGCCATGCTTTGACTATGTAGTACTTCATGGAAAAGTGTGGATGCCTTGTGACCTCACACAGGGCAAAATTAGTAACTACAGATGCCTGAGCCTTCAGAGGGCTACCTGGGGAGTGGACAGCCAGGAGAAAACCTGGAGGTTTACCTCCTTGACCCTGAAAGAAAATAGGTCTGGAAATGACGGTCATTGCATCCCAAATTCATCTCAAAATGGCTTATCTGTTGGGAAATTCCTTGGACAACCTTCTGCTGTACCTCCGGGAAATGCTGATGCCATTTGCCAGAGCTGTAGTCTGGCCAGCACCCTGTGATTATTGGCCTATCAAATTTTGATATTGTGAGAAGGCTGAAGCCACCCAAGATGCTGTGGCGTGGCCTCCTGGCACTGCCTTGCTGGATCAGAACTGGCAGAGCCCTGCCTCTCTCTGTGTCTGGATAATACTGCAAGATGTCTATCTGCACTTGCAGCCTGGCTGTGTGTGGACATTTGCAGGGAAAACAATTGGTCACTGTAAAGCGTCTGTGTGAGGGGAGCTGTAGAAAACGGTTGAAAATTAACTTTCTCTCTGACGAGTTTGATGCAGTGTCTTTGGTCGTGATTTTACCAGCAGGCCACCTTCACCACTGCTTTACATAAGATATTTTAATGTAGGGTTGGGCCAAATAGTTGTCACTCCAGAAAATCTGCCTGCACCATGCAGTTGGTCTCAATCCTGGGCTGTTCAGTTGCTTCAAGGGCTTTACCATGCCTTGTGGCAGGGAAATGAGATAAAATCATGGGGGAGCAGCAGGCATCACAGCATAAGGAGTCCCTAAGTCCCTGTGCCTTATCCTTTGCAAACTCCTACTGCCCCCATCAATGCTCCTCTACCACCTTTCGGCAGTCCTGCCCATTGTGCCAGATCTTGGCAGCCCTTCCACTGGCTGCCCTCACTCCATCTTCCTGCCTTCCTGCAAAACTCTTTTTGTTTTCCATAACACTGCAGCTTATGGACTGGGCTAACCTATACCAGCCAGAAGTAACCAAAGTCCCAGGCAAGGCAAATGCTCAGGCTATGTTTTTCCAGCAATGGCCAAGTCAGGTTTTCCTAATTCCCCATGTGCCTCCAGCCAGGTACTAGAGTAATGTCCCCTGCATGATTTGGTATAGTCCATTAGGAACGCATTACTTCAGGAATTCAAAAAAGGACCATTGCAAGGCAGAGGGCTTGATCTTTCCGCACCCTTCTCAGCAAGGTTGCCTCAAAAGGTTATCATTTAGCCCACATGCCGATTGCAAATCATTTTATATAAGGCCACTGGTGAAAAAGCAGGAAAAAATGCAGTGAGAGATGGCAAGAGGTGATGGTTTATGCATTGCAAAATTGCACCCCTCCTTCATATACATATACATTATATATCTGCCTGAATACACTGTATCTACTGAATGCTTTATGGGATAAGAAATGCACCAGCTAAAGGTTGAAAGGAAAATTTAATATCAGATTTAAACAGTGACTTAGTGACTTGCAGAGAAATTCTCGATATGCTGGATGGGTCAGCACCAGAGTGGGAGTGAGTCTGACTCAGAGGTGTGGGGAAGGGTGGTGAGGTACAGGGAAGGGGCCAAGGCTGGCAGGAGGGGGCTTTGAGGGCATCAGGGTAGGAGGAGCAAGCCCTTGGAAAGCTCTGTGGGCTGGAAGGATACTGTGGGAAGGAGCTGAAGGGTAGGTGAATGCCAGCTGCCATGGCAGTGGGTGATGAGCAGATACCTACTGTCCTCAGTTGGTAGAAGCTCTCATGAGCCCCTAAAATTCAGGAGAATGACTTTAGGAGTAAAGCAAAAATCAAGTGTGTGTGGGAAGAGCTGGCCTGGTGAAAGAGATTTGAAAAAAGTTCCCCAACAAAAGGTATTGTAGCTTGGTTGCATCAACATAATGTATGGGTGGGAATGCCACGTGGTGGGAGAAGCACGACAGGAACAAAAGCACCAGAGCCATGCCATTCATGCAGCCTCACAGTGTGGCATCTCTTGAGCAGTGGAATGGCATCACTGCAGCTCACTGCCTTGCCAGCAGTTTGCAGCATTGGTGATTTGGGGAGGGGAAGGTGATGCCCTGCCAAGGTTGGACCTCTGGGAACCACAGTGTCCTGAGCACAGTCTGGGTGCTGTCATAAAATGTCACAACAGGAATAAGGAAAAAGGAAGGCAGCAGTGAGTCCAGATTTTTAAATGCCGTTACATATCCTGTGGGGTCAGTGCCTGAGCCCAAAATGAAAATTTCAGTAAAGTGGACCTAGAGATGGGAGTCTGTCAGCAGGCTAGAAGTGAGAGGCTGATTGGTCCCAAATACTGCTAAAGGATGACGCCTTACCCAGCTCAGCCACTCGAGGCTTCCCCAGGAGGCAGACAGGAGACAGCCAGGAGGCGACCCGCACAGTGACCACCCCAAGGGGGTACCTACACTACTATCAGCCATGGGGAGATATGGACTCGGGGGGACCAATGAAGGAAAATGCCCCTACAGCAGAGAAAGAGATCTGAAGGGAAACCGGGCAACCATCCCTCTAATGTTCACACGGTCCTTGGATGGCATGGAAAGGAGCGAGCGGGTGGAAGTGATGCCGAGGTGGAGCCTTCTGCTGCCAGCAGCATGGGAAACAGGGCTCAGTGGAGTGCCGGGAGGAGCCAGACCACTAGCAGCGGCCAGGAGTGAGCCGTGAGGCTGCTTTTTGAGGACAGTGCTTCAGTCTGCAATGTAGATTGGTGAATATTTAACAATTGCTCTGCCTCCCAGCAAGAAGACAGGGCATGGGATCTGAAGGAATGAGCGGCTGTTGGCTGCTGAAGAGAAGACAAGTCAGGGATCTGTTTATTGAAGATGTCAGTCCTTTCTGTCTCCTGTGAGATTATTAGCTCTGTTCCACTCCTGACATACAGTAGGTGCAATTTTATTGCCATTTGCAAGTAATTAATGCCCATTGCTCACTGTTTTAAGCAATTAGGTGAACACATTTGCTTTAATATACCTCAGATGAAGTATGGCAGGGAAGAATAGTCCTTACATCAGTATTCACCAAATTTCATCAGCATACTTGTACTCCTATCCTAATTTCTTTGGCAGGCTCAGAGGAAACAGATTGGGAGAGGAAATCCCACATGACTATCAGTCCAGATACCAATGCTTTTCCAGATTGCCATTATTTCCCAAATACAATTTTCCTCTTTCAGCATTGGTGCCAGCACTGGTGTTGATGGAGCAGCCTATGGAAAGGACTGGTTCAGGTCAGCAGAGAGGTTTTGCAAACATGCTGGCAAAGGTGTTTTCCCTCCTCCTCATGCACAAAACCACAGCTGAGTCTCAAACTGACTCTTTCTGTTTAAAGCATCATCTTATAGCTACCCAGGAAACCTGGGTAGAAGCCCCCATTGTTACCCTGGCCTATGAGCTGATCCCTTACAAGTCCTGCTGTCCTGTTCCATCAGAGCAACAGGCAGAGGCACGTTCATTCCCTTCTCTCCCATCACTGAGATATCATTTACTATTAAGACACAGAGGACCAGAGACCTCAAAGGCAGCAAGGGAAGATTTACAGCAGAGTGGCTGTCGGTTGTTCTGGTCTAATTAAATGGCTCCTGCCTCCTTGACTCGGTTCCAGTGCAGTGGAGCTTGACTTGTTAAGCATTAGGGAAGTGTCCTGGCTGCTCACTGTTACTAATGCCTCGGCTCCAAAGTGTGACTGGCCAAAATAAGCTGTAAAAACCTGACACTGCCTTCCCACCCCTCTTTGCGTGCAGCTGGGTGCCCCTGCTGCTGGGTGCCTGCACGTGGGACAGCAGCAACAGACCAGTGCAGTAAGGGGCACCACACACAGGCAGCTGGACAAGGGGCCCACGGAACCACTGCTGCCCTTGAACCCTCTTTGGAAGTGTAGGCACTTTTCATCTTCTCTGCTTGCTTTTCAGAGGGGCAATGGGAACCTGGCAGTAGAAGAGCACTCTGGAGGTGAGGACCAACCTCAGCGGGGTCCCGCGAGGTCCTCTCCATATGACCCCAAGACTCTCAGGCAGGTGCTCTTCCCCTCCTTGCCCAGAGTCACGCTGCCTATCCTGGGTCACTTCCCAGCCTGCCCTGCTGTTCTCCACATTTCTAAATATCTGGAAACCGAGCTGACTGAGTCCTTCACAAGTAACTCACCCAATACCCTCAGCCCATTTTTTTCACGCTGATGAAGGAAGGAACAGGTCACGGTTCAAGTAAGTGTGTCTATTAGCCTCAGTCACTTGAATTATTTTTGATTACGGATTATTATTTGTGTCTCGCTAGCAAATTGGCTGGTGTTAATCGTCAGAGCACATGTTACCCAATTGGCTCTTCACATCATACGTTATTCCCTCCCTTCCCTGATTGGATGAATCAAATTTTATTAAACAGCAGCCTTCTTTCTCCCTTGCTTGCAGATGATGCATGAGCATTTGTAGCTACTTAGCAATTCTGTTGTGAGACAATAAAAGAGCTTTTCAGAATGCCAGGAGAGGAAATACAGTGTGAATACTCTTGCAAATATTTACTTGTGCTCTTATTTGCAATATTTTATTGTGTAATGGATTTAATGATGCTATTTATCAAATAATGATGATTGCTGTCTTTAATGAATTCAAATTTAGCTAAGCAATTTCCAGAAATATCTGACAAAATTAAGAGAAAATTCCAGTACAGTAAATGCAAGAGATAGGAGAAACCATTATAAATAATTATAGCTGTACGGTGCTTACATATTGCATAAATGTGTGTTTCACAAGCACCTTAGAGGAAAAACAAGCAGAGAGTTACCTCAGATGCAATCCCAAATTAGCAAATGCTATATCTCCACCTCTTCAATTTGGCAGCACCCAGTCAGGACACAGTGGATTGGCCTTTTCACTGCAAGCAGGGCTGAGCGAAGACAACCACATCCAAAGGTCTGTCACTTCAAGACAGAGCTCTGATAGAAGCTGTATTTTAGAAACCTGGGATGTTTTCAGGCTTTGGGGGGGTTTCACAAGCAGGGCCGCCTCATTCCAGCAGCCTTCCCAGCTCTGCCCTGGCCCCAGTGCCATCCCTTTCTGCCTCATGGGAAAAGAGGAAAGGGGTAACAGCAGTTACAGGGTCTAAGAGTCCCTCAGGCTTAATGCATTGGCCAGCCAATGGTCATGGAGCCATGGCTGATGTTTATTCTGTCCAGAACAAGGAATTAGATGTGGAGACATTATCTTTCCCTACTTCTTTTCTGCTGTGCATTATATCTCTGAAGCTTCCAGCACCCACAGAGGTAATTTCTTGCCATCTGACATATCTTTGTTGGAAAACAAGAACTACAGAAAATGTCGAATTTCAGAATTATTAAAGAAAACACAGAGGAATGTAGTGAAACCTTCCTGAGGTGGGCATCAGCTGTGCTTTTCATGCTTTTCTTTGAGGGATCTTCAAGGATGTGTTCCTAAAATACTGAAGACAAGATCAGTCTCCAAGTCCAGTCCCTTCCCCTGGAAACTGAGGGCTGGACATCTTCCTGTGGCAAAGACTTGAAAGGCTCCATCCATATGTCTATTGAGCCATTAAGCTGAAAGTGGTGGGCTGCAAAAGTCCCTCAAAATCTATGGGATCTAGGCTAGGCGTATGAAGAAGTGAGTGCCAGAGAATGGGACCATCTCCAAAACACCCGAGTTTCACTGAAATCAAGTGCACTCTCTCCTCATCTCATTAAAACAGAGGCACTGCCTTTTTTCACATTGCTGTTTTGACTTGTTTGAATATGCAACAGCAGCCTCTATTTCCAAGAAATGAAGTAAATATGGATTCTTGGAGAGCCAAGATCCTCTTTACTAGTTCTGAAGCACCCAAATCTTCAAAGCAAGAAATATTTCCTCCAGCTGTCCATGCATGAAGTTGATTTATGACTAGTTTTCTGTTCAAACCACTGTAATTTTGTGAAATGATAGCAGTATTGATTCCAGCAAGAGTTTCACTTTGCTGAAACTACCAGGCCAGAGGGACTAAATGGAGCCTTGGAGTGAATAATATAGCTTTCCACTTTATCAATTTCATCTGTTTTGCTCTCCACCTTCACTTAACAACCTACATCTCTTCTTTCCTTCCTTCTTTTCCCTTTAAGGCACTAGTCTTTTGCTCTGGTTCACAGCTATAAATGATTGAACGTATTTTCTTACCTGGGAACTCTGAGCAGCATCAAAATACAATCTGAGCAATGAACTGCTTGACATCTCCAAGTGGTTCACGTTGCTGTGTGGGAAGCTGAATTCTGGCTCGGAAATACACTGAATTCTGGAGGTGAAAGAAGAAAATTATTTTTCAATATTTTTCAGTGGAAAAAAATATTTCTAGTTTAGTTTTTATTAAAATAACAAGCAATAAAATATTTAGGAGAAAAGTGAAATTCCTCCATCTGCGCTAGATTCTGCCCTCAGTTACAATGAGATGAATGAAGATAAAATTTACTGAAGACAATGAAAATATCTTGGTGTAAAACTGGTCTGAAGACCAGTTCCACAGATAGACAAATCCTCACCTATGTAGAAGAGAAACAAAGGGGAGTTGGATGACATTTCTGGACCTGCAACCTCAACAATGATCTAATTTAGAGAATAAGTAAGAATTGCAGATGAATTCCATATACATTCCATCCACACTCCCTGTGTGCAGGTGTGGCTGTGCTTCCATTTCTAATGTCAGAGTGAAAAAGCCCAGAAAATACAAATGCTTCAGTGGCACTATTAATTCAGCCATAGGCACAGTGTATATGTCAGCATAAATCTTCAGTAGCCTCGCCAGCTACTGAAACTGCTGCTTCTGCATTTGCTTTCTCTGTACTCACTGACTTAAAGAAAGAAATTTCAGAAAACCAGAGGGCTTTAAAGGTGTTAGGAACAAATGCCACTTAGAAAAATTAAGAAAGAGATAAAGGTGTTAGGAACAAATGCCACTTAGAAAAATTAAGAAAGAGATAAATATTCTATTTTTCTTGGCATGCATACAACATAGATTTAGTTTTGCAAATGGACCATCCAAGGCTCTGTAAGTACATTGGAGGTTTGAAGACTTTGAGGCAAGTATTCACGGAAAAAACCCCAGAAAATAATATAAACAGGTTCTAGAACGGTCAGGTAACACTTTGGATTCTATGACAGGAAACATGGTTTAAAGCAAAGCTAAGACGTGCTGCATTTCTCCCAAACATTGTACACAGTGGTGTGGCTCTAGCATGGGGATGTCACCAGTCAGCACACAGGGTCAGGTTTGGAGGTGGAGGTGGGTTGCTGCTTCCATGCTGGTGCTAAACAGCCCCGTGGCAGCCATAAAAACCCACTGTCTGCAGCCCATCCCCATGGCCCCAGGGAGAGGAAATGGCTCAGCAGCTCCTGACGTGGAGAAAAAAGTGCATGTCATGATGCAGAAGGGAGAATGCTCCTGCTTGAGAACCAAGCCAAGCATGAAATTAATATTTCCTTTATACTAAAAAAAAACAATGAAGAAGGAAGAAAAAAGAAAGCCTGAAACACAGGAATAAATGTAAACTTGAAAGCCTGGGGACGGGCTTTCAATCTCCTTATGGGAAGGGGAATGCTTTTGCTGGTTCACTTCTCTCCCTGTTGAGCAACATGGCACTGAAGAGATCTAGGATGTGCCACACAGATTGTGACACCCAACCTGCTGCCCAAGTGAAATCCCTGTAGGTCTTGTATTCTCAGTCCCCTTGGGAAAACTTCACCCATGAGGCATAGGTAGGGCCTGTGCAAGTCCTCAAACCCCCAGGAATGGATTAGGACAGGACCCTTACTGGACCACTATCTGCCAAAAAACACTGCAGAAAGGTGATGGGGCTTCAGAGGGGCCTTCCCTTGGAGAAAATGGAAAATAGTCTTGTGCAGGGTTGTGCATCAATGGGTATTTTTGCTTCCGTGGTGGGATTCATTAAATGTATTGCATATCTTCATCTCTCCACTTCCTTTAAGGAACTGCTCCAAAAGCTCTCGTGTTTGGAACCATCAGCATTGGGACTGACCAAAACTGGGATGTGAAACTAAAGCCTGGACAACCCAAGAGGTATGGGATTTAATCAAAACCGCACCTTAATTTTCCCAGAAGAAAGTTGCTCAGGAAATTTTTATTTTATTTGTGGTTTTGCTCACCCTCCTTGTATTTTGACAACCACATCTCAGCACTGCCTCAGCACTTGCCAGGGGTTTCCTGGGGAGGAGCTCTGCATGCCCTGAGCCCAGCATGGCACAGCTGGTGCATTTCTCCTGGCTGGCTTGGTGCAGAACCCTGCAGCTTCCCTGGCACTCCCCAGGGCAGGCAAACTCTCAGTGCTGCTGTCACCACCAAATGCTTGAAGCAAAGCAAATGAGCAGTGGAGATTGGCAAATACCCTGGGTGGCAAGCAGAAGCACAGCCTCCCCCAGTGAGGAAGAGCCACATCCACCTGGAATGGGCACATTTTGGAGGGTGCTGGGATGGGTGGTGGCAGGTAATTAGCCAGTATGTCATGCACTTACAGCCTTTGCTCCCTGAAAGGCGTGAGATGAAGGAGGAGAGATGGCTGCTATGCATTGAAAACAAATCACCCAACCTTGCCCTTTTTGAGCACAACGAACCTGAAAGGAGGCTGTGATGAGGTGGATGTCAGTCTCTTCTCTCAGGTAACAAGCGATAGGACAAGAGAAAATGGCCTCAAGTTGCATCAGAGGAGGTTTAGATTGGATGTGAGGAAAAATTCCTTCACCAAAAGGGTTGTGAAGGCTTGGAACAAGCTGCCCAGGGAAGTGGCTGAGTCACCATCCCTGGAGGTGTTTAAAAGCCATGTAGATGTGGCACTTGGGACATGGTTTAGTGATGGACTTGGCAATGTCTGGTTAAGAGTTGGACTCAATGGTACTAAACGCCTCTCCCAACCTAAACAATTCTATGAAAAAGAGCAAAATTATGGAAAAGGTAGCAAACTTTTCAGCACAAAGTAAAAAGCTAAATAAGTTCCTACAACTTTTCGAAAAGCCTGTCTTTGGGAAATCTTGAAACTAGGCTTCACCTGCTGCATTCTCCTGCTTTGGCTGGGTTGAGCTGTCACTGTTTCACAAGGTCTGACACGCAGCAATGCTACTGCTCAGTGCACTGTCTTTTTTCTGCCATACGTCCAAGGTTTTGGTCACTTAAAAATACCAAAGCACTGCTCCACTTTGAAAAGCCACAATCTCCTCCTAGGTCATCAAGCTGCTCCTCCTCTCAGCTAGAAATCCTACATGCCTGTTTAAAAAAGCAAAATAATTCGTTTTTTCCCCCTGCAACTGCTATTTCAGAGACAGTCTGGCCAGTGCAGCAGGAGATGGACTCTGGTTGCTCTGCAGTAGCTACTTTTCCAAAGGAAAAGGGTCTGACAGGAGGAAGCAGCTGGGATAAGGAGCCACTTGGTGTGCTTGGGATCCCACCACACTTTGGTCCTTTTTCCTGGAAGGCTGCCGCCCTCCTCCTGCCCTTGGTGCACCCACAAGCCTTTAAATTCCACGAAAGCTCTTTGGTTCTGGAGAAAATAATAATTAGAAAGGAAAAAAAAACCAGCAGAGGAAAAAAATCCTCCTTGATTGCTGAGGCGCTGATGGCAGGACCTCTCCTTCCCTGCTGAACCACTTAATCAGGCTGGCCCCCGGCAGCCGCAGGTGCCCACTGAGGCAACCTCAGGAAATCTCCTCATCACCGGCAAATGGCCCTGATGATGGCACAGCAGGGGCTCCACCGAGGAGCTTCACCAGCAGTGCTGGAGCTTCCCATCTCTCTCCAATGCTGGAAGCGGGGGGCCTGCTGCGCCACTACCCCGGCAGCTCCCTCGGGCTCTGGCTGCTGGGTGCTCAGCCTTGAGTCCTGGCGCTGGCAGTGATAGCACAGGCCAGCGCTCTCGGTTTTGAGATGGAGGACTTATAGCTCCTTGGGGGAAAAGTGGGATTTCTGAGGAAAGGCAGCATCAGGGGGCAACCTGATGACACAAACTGACTTGTCTGACTGTTTTCCTGGCTTTGCACCTTTTTGCTTACAGCCACGTGTCTGTAAGTCAGACAGGCACTCTCTGCTCAACCTCTGGGAAGTTGTGCTTTCATGTATGGTGCCCATACGGGGCCTTATTCCAAATCTGATCCAACCTGTCTGTATTACGGAAGAAAGCACAATTTTGGCATAACCTTAGTGCTTTTCCCTTGGCTTCTGTACCTACCATGAATACCAATGCCTTCCCGTGACCCAAAGCTCTCTGCCCTGGGCATCAGCAGTGTTATGTGGCCGCCCTACCAACTTTACTCGAGGTGACGTGATTACAGCCCCTGTCTCCTCTGGATAAATGTCTTCAGTTGCTCAGCAACCTCCACACCAGGATTAAATTAACTTTGATTACAATTACAGACAGCACAAATCAGCCTGCACCATCAGAAGAAAGCAGAGCAAGGGTTGGTTTTTTTTTCTGGAGGATTTTCTTCTCAAATGCTGCTGTTGGGGGGGAGGGTGGAATTGCATCTCACCTCTTTTCCTTCCTTGCTTTGTGTTGAGCAACCCAACCCTGATGCTTTAAATGCGCAGTGGGATTGAGCACAAAAGAATTCATTTACATGCCTGAAAATATTTGCTTGCTTGGTGAAGAAAAGCAGAGAGGGGGCCCAGGTATTGAAGGAAGCTTTGCTCTTATGCCAAGGCCCAAAACTTCCTCTGGTGAAGGTGGTAGGCTTAAATACAACTATTTATCATCTTCATAAGGCCTTTGCTGTCACCTCCTCCAGGTGCTCAAATTAATAATAGGAACGTGTAGTTAATATAGATGGCTTCATGGCTCCCTGGAGCAGACTTCCTGTCTGGGACATGCAGCTCCATAAAACCCCCAGGTGACGAGGATTGCAGGGAACCAGCCCTGCAGGGATCAGCCCTATGGTACACAAGGTGGGAAGATTAATCACCTCTATCTGCTGCTCGTGGTCTTCTGTGTCCACACCTGGAGAAGACTTGCCAGGCTGGCAGGATGCTTTCATGGTGCCCAGCATCTCGCTGTGTGGGCTGCAGTGGGGTGACTTCCCTGGACTGGCAGGAAAGCCTTTGCCTGGGGTCTAGAAAACCGAATGTTTCTTGAAGCACTGCCCATATACTACTGGCCTTAGGAAGGTCAGACTGTTCTGCTCCCTGTTCTTGCACCTCTTTTCTTCACCACCTCCTTTTAACCAAAACAGAGCCTCTCTTTCCATGGTTTCCCCACTTCCCCAGCCTGTGGCTCTGGAGAGCTGAGTGCAGCTGGCCACCACCAGCTTGCAAGAAACCTGCTGGCATTACTCTGAAGGAACTACTGAACTGTGTTTCTTTGAGGAAGAACCTCCCTCAGGTAGATGGAGAGGAAAATGGTGCAGAGTGGTGAATCAGTGTGGGAATCATGACTGGCAGCACCACTGAGAGTCACAGAGAGCTTGGGTGTAGATAAAATTAAGGTTTGCTTTTTAGATGCCTAAATAGAGGGGCAGTGTTTCTTTTCTCCCTGGGCAAAGAGGAAGAGGAGAAGGAGAAGGCAGAGCAAGGCAGCAGCTTTTGCTCCTCTCTGTGGTTCCCTGGCCAGGAGACTTCCGCCAATGCAGTAGGTAAGGACATTGTCTGCTGCAGGAATTGGCCAGCAACAAATGACTGTTCCCAAATGGGAGTGGGGAAGGAAGTGTGGAGGCTCATTACATTTAATGTAATTACTCTGGACTTAGAGCAGGGTATGCGACAAAGGAATTTGGCCTTCTCTTTTTTTCCTCCCTCCCTGCCTCAATATTCAATGATATAAGAGTCTAGTCATGCCAGTCTGTGATCCAAAGTGGCTCTTCACAGTTCTCCTTAAACAGAGATCCCTCTGGCCTTGCACAGGTCAAAGTAACATGGAAGAATAATTTATAAATAGGCCTAGAATTTGGCCAAGGCTGCTGCTGTGCAAAATTCTGATGTAAGTGTTCTGGCCTGGCATCCTTTGCCTGCTGCCCTCCTCGCTCCACCAGAGCAGAGTCGAAGCTGCTCCTTGGCCTTCTGCCCATTTCCTGCACAGGAGACACAGGCCAACTGTGAGCTCCCTTGGCCTGGGACCCACCACTGCACCTGTACTGCCTGCAAAACAGAGCTGGAGAAGCATTGGCCAGGATGCCCCAGAGGTGGGTGGGATATGGGGCTTTGATCCACCCACTCCATCTTCCTCAGCTCTCCTTTTTGGCTTCCTTGTTTAATGCTGGGGGAGATGGAGATGGCCCAAAACCTGTGGCAGTGCTGCCTCCCTCAGGAATGCACCTCTCCTCACCTCAGTGGGATGGCACTCCTCTCCTGGCATGGACTCCCTGTGTGCCAGGTCCTGACCTTCCCCCTGGGGCTCCCAAGGCTTGTCCATGCAAGCCGGGCTGGGGCCGTCTCCTGCTGGATCCTTCATGGGTTACTCAGGCAGGTAGCCAGGCTGTGGCAGTGAGTGGCTACCTGCACTCTGGGAAAGTGCCCAGTCATGGTCCGTCACCGCTCACTGCTGTCTTTCAGTGTCTGCTTTCTCTCTCTCATGAGTGTCCTGATGTTTCCTGACACTTTCACCTTTCTCTTCCTTGTGTGGACCCAGGGGAAAGTGCCTTTGACTCACACCCCCGTTTCACCGTGATGCATTTCAGCCCTGCCGCAGCCTGCTCTGACCACTCGCCGGAGCGCAGCACGTCAGACATGCCAGAAGTTGCCGGAATTTGTCTTTCCAAACCGCATTTTGATGAGGAACTTTTGCATAGTCCGCCTTTCACAGATTTGGTCAAAAAGATCACTTTGATCTTGCCATTGTTTAGGAGTTGCAGGTCCATGTTCACCTTTTCCTAGTCAGGCTGGACTTTCAAATGTCTTAAATGTGGCTTGCGTCTATCCCCTGCTGTGAAAAGAAAGCTTGAGCTGTGCTTGGTATCTTCATGTCAAGGGCTCCTGTGATACCCTCAAGTAGTTGCTTCAGCAGTGGTGATGGAGGCACCCAAAACTGGATGCCGAAGTGTTCTCACTGCCCCAACCACTCTTCTCAACACTGTTCCTGGCCATGAAACCCACGCATGGCAACCTACAGCCTCTGGCAAAGGTGCTGTCTGTCCTCCATTTCCCTTTCAGGAACAAGTGTCCACAGCATCCATTTCTCCTATGCCGATAAACCCAAGTTTCAGAATATGAAGAACTTTAGGTCCATTTAAATACTTATTTGCTAACACAAAAGGAAGTGCCCCCATAATTGAATATGCTTCTGAAAATAATTGGATAGAAGTCCTTTGTTTCTTTCCCTCCTGTCATCTTGCATTTGTTTAATTTGGCTGTCGTGACATGAAGTGACAGATCCCATGCTCCATTTTTACAGATATCAAAACTCCGGGATTCTTCTTTCTGTACTGTTAGAAATTTATGTATTCTCCCCATTCACTCGTACATCACTTTTGTGTCAGATTACTGACCCCCTTAAGAATAAATGCATTTTAATACAGCTGACCCAGAAACCTCCCAGAGGGGAGATAAGCGTAGCTCTGAGAACCAGCTGAATTTGCTGTAACTTAGAGAGGAGTCAGAGAAGGGTCCAAAGTGGGAAATGGCTCGGTGCCATGGTTATTTCCCATTAACTTGTCCACATTTCCTGCTGCTCGCAGCATTCTGGTCCCAGGGTTGCATCCGCTCGTCCGGTTGGGAAGGAGTTGCTCACACAGGATTTTCAGCAATCAGGTTTTCCCAGAGATGCAGATTCAAGGGAAGATCAGGCTTTATTCCTGTGCAGAGAAGGCAACAGGTTTGTTCCAGAGATGGGGCAGGGATCCTGATGTCAGGCACAGCAGGCACCAAGGGCAGCAACATCCAAGGACAGTTATTACTCAGGCACAACCCCTGCACAGGCGAGAAGGCAGGGGACACAGCTGTCTGCAGGGGTTGGGGAGGAGCATTACAAATAATGCCTCGCAGTACATTTGCCTGGCTGGCAATGTTCCTGGCACTTCTCTTTAAAAATTATTTCTCAGAAGAAAGGAGAAACAGCAGGAAATTGCAGATTCAACCTTGTATGTAAATGCAAAACTGCAGAGTGCAGGAGAGGAAAATATCATCTTTCTCTTTCTAGAAGTTTTTAGACATTTTTCTCTAATTTCATACCGTGAATCTTGCTCCCTGTCCATTTTAGCAAGTTGTTTTAAATAATTTCTGTAAAATGCATTTAAAGCCTGAAAGACATGCTCAGTTCAGAAGACCACAGGCCACTTCTACTCCTCTTGCTTTGAGGTTTCTGAGTTCAGTGTTTGGGTCCCTGTGGGGGTCTTCAGTTCAAAGGAAATGTCTTCAGATTATAGCCATGGCAAATTGTTGGGCAGGAATTTGTGTCACCTTGGATGACTCCAGCTACCCATCATGTTATTCTAACACCTCCCCCAAGCACTGCAGGCCTCAGGTGCTTGATGTCTGTGCCAGAACCTACCAGTGGCCAAATACGGACCTTTCCAGCAAAACTTCTTTTAATTTATGAGCTGCATGTTGCATGTTATCCTCAAGCAGCTTATAAAGGCCATGCCTCAAAGTTGGATTCTGTGGTGGCCCTGGCAAGGACCTTGTCCCATGGGAACAGCAGATGTGGGTGGATGCTCCACACAGGAGCCTGCCCATGCATTCGGTGTGCCACCACAGCCAGCCTGGCTGTGTGGAGCCTGGGTCTGAGCATCCATGCTCAACACAAAAGGGTGGAACCTCCTGCTGATGAAATTCCCACCCAGCACTGCTGAGGCCACGAGGAAGGTACTTAAGCCAGCAATGTGTTTTGCACCCTCCCTCGAAAGGACCAAACCCTCCTGTTTCCCACACACACAGAGAAGGAATGAGCCTTTCTGCTGTTTTATTACTGATGTTCAGGGGTGTAGGGATGAATCAGAAAGTGGCTAAGTTCATTTCCTTACTCTTCCAGGGTAGCAAAGATTGGGTAGACTCTTCTAATCCTTGTTTCCTTTCCCTGAGAGGGACATAAAAGCCAGGAGGAGAAAACAGCTGAGGTTTCATATCTCAGGTTGATTCTGCAGCATGGACAAAAAAAAGAAAGCAAGCTACTTCTCTTGTTTGGAGCTGAAGAACATTTGCTCTGGAAGCCCTTGAAAGAAAATAAACACTGTGCAATATGGTGTTGTTTGTACAATCAGTTTTCTGTGAAAAACTTCACTTTAAATAGTTACACAGATCTGGAAAGTGGCGATCACATATGTGAATTTAGGGACTATGCAGTAGCCAGGGTAATATTTCTACAAATGCTTAATTAGAGAACAAAGCAGGTGTCACAGAAAGATGCATTTCTGAGCGCTGCTCTCCTTCTCACCAATACAGACTCACACACATGCACGTATACACATATATATTTATTTATACATATACACACACAAGAGTTTATTTAGCTCTAAAGCCCCTTTTAACAACCTGGCTTTAAGTCTTATGATGAGATTAATTGGGTGTGGTAATTGTATGTGCTTGAAAACTACTTAGCAATTATACTTGAAGTTACCAAGAAATTCTGTGATGAATTACCTTAGGATTTTAATTCTGAGAGAGGTAAGGACAAGGTTAACAGAGGTCTAGTTTGAAGAGAGTTGAGCACCAGATAATTATCCTGCAGCGCTATATATTTACAGCATGTACTGTTGTCATGAATCTTCAGACCTGTTGCAACGTAATTATTTCTGTTTTCCATAATATGATATTAATTCTGCACCATAGCTTGGGATTCCCTTCTCAAATCCATGGGTATTTTTTGTCTATGGTTCAGAGAGGGGTCCTGGCTGTGCCTTAGGTCATTGCAGGTGACTTACCCCACTCTCCTTTCCTTACATACCAAGACATGGATTAAGGTGCCAGATATTAGACACCAATTTTGGAAATTTTTCATAGAAAAGGATTTTAAAAGTCTGTTTTCAGAAACCAAGGCATTTAAATTCTTTAAAAATATGGTGTAAGGGGCTGTTGCCCTCCTATGTGAATTGAATTAAGGGGAAGACGGAGGATTGGCACACCAAAGCATATATAAACACCTACTCTGTGCATTAAAACCAAAGAAGCCATAAATTTCCTTTACTGTCCTCAACCCCCTCAGGGCATACAAGGCTGTGGTCCTGGTAGGAGCTGGATGGGGCAGGGGCCTTAGCCTTACAGGAGGCTGGGGAATGGTTTCAGCAGCCAGGCTTGGCAGGCTGGGTCTGCAGTGGCTGGGTGGGTGTCCTCAGGCAGTGTCAGTCCCCTGGTGAGCAGGCAGGGCTGGCACCCTCCTCACAGCAAACGACAGGCAGAGCTTGGCTTGTCCTCTGCAGCATCACTGGGTCTTCAACCCAGCCGCTTGAGTTGCACAGGCAAGGGGTTTCATCTCCAGTGCCCACGCAGTGGGAGTGAGTGAGGGAGAGGTGGGGTCGAATGAAATCTCTGCAGCACTTTAGTTCACAAGTAAATATCTAATTAGAGAAATGTTTGACTTCAATAATAAATGAGCAGAATATCAAGAGACATGAGTACTGGCAAAGTACACCTACAGCAAAGTCTTTACAATGGGGGCATTTTTTGGCCTGCCCTCCTAAGGTCCTCACGTAAGTGGAAGAACCATGTGTGCAGCTGCTAAGGGTAGGGTATGACTTTCCTTGCTCTTGCTGTAACAATTTGGAGGCACCCATCGGCAAACCCACGCTCATCAATTCTGCATCTTCCTGAAAATGTACTTTTAAGCACCTTAATTGCATTTCAGAGATAACCCTGCAGGCAAAGTGACAGGAAGAGAAACCATATGGAGCAGTTTGGCGGTCAGGCTCTTTGTTTTAAATCAATCAAACATCTGCGGCTAATGTAGCTTTGGGCTGCTCCTCAGGAAACATTAGCCCTATTAGTCTGGGCTGGCAGGAACACAAAATAATATATTTATGGACAAAGCACATGTGCATTACTGTTGGAGAGTGAGCGGAGGAGGAGGAGGAGGAGGAGAAGATCTGTGGTCAGCACTTTGCCTTCTCAGGAGGTCAGCTCCAACAAGCAAAGAGAGGGAGCAGGGGGTCCTGTCTCCTTGCTCCAGCCCCATGCCACCCACCTCCCTGCCTGGGAGCAGCCTCAAGACCTGCTACCACAATCCCAGAGGGGAAAGCCCACCAAAAAAAGCTGCGTGGCTTCTTACATTAAAGGAATGTGAGGCAGGACGGTGGAGTGGGATGTGTTACAGTCTGCAGGGACAGCGATGGGAGGGAAGCACCGGATGGTGGGGCTGGCCATGGCGCTGTGTCTGGCTCCCCATAACACCACATCCCCACAGAGCTGGTGGAAAACAGCAGGGACAGCATGGGTATCCCATCTCAGTCCCCACAAGCGGAGACAAGGACCGTGTGCGAGGAAGCTGGGTGTTATCAGGCTGAAACCATTTCACACCAAGGGCTACAACACACAAAGGTGGGCTGGTTCCCTGTCTAGCTTTCCCTTTTAAATCCAGACAGACAGTTCATCCCATTTTCATCTCATGTGGTGTCTATGTGCGCTTGGGTAACTGCAGCAGTCCCAAGGAGGAGGTGGGAGATGGAAAGGGTAACAAGGCTTTTTCATTTACATTGTCATGCAGACAAATACAGATGCATTGCAGGTGCATCAATAAATGAGAGGGCCCAGGACACATCCACCTGACAGCACCTCTCTAGTCTGTCCATCCATACCTCAGTGGCCTGGGAAATGGCGAACCAAGACTGAGAGCATGAAGAGCAAGAACTTTGGGACTGCTTCACAGCCAGTCACTGCCCCTGTATGTGAAGGAATTTGCTCAAGAAAAACCTAAAAAGGTGTGAAAATACTGTATATACCCTTAATCAACTCTCTAAACCCACTTTTAGGCTTCTTCGTTTCTATTCACTGCAGGGAAAACCAAAAGCCTGTGACATTGACAGGGGTAAGTTAGAGCAGCCATATTTAGAGAAAAGGGCATCACTGATATATTTTGATTCTGCCAAAACAAAACACTGCGAATCCTGAAAGAACAAACAATTGTTAAATTCAAGAGAAAAAACAAACTTACTCAGAATAAGGAGTTGTATATTTGTTAGGATGAGACAAATCTTATTGACTGAGACCTGCCCCTTAGTGACACTGAAGTAATCGCACATCTGTGACACTTCAATTAAGTTTTCATTCCAGCACTAGATGAGCCTGTCTTCTAAAATATAGTCTAATTAATCCTCTTTTATTTTTTCTGATGATAAAAACACTGGGCAGAGTCAGGGATTCGGGAATGCGTTAACTGTGACTTTCCAGATTTTCAGATGTTTTATTCCAAATTTCCACCTCTACAGACTACAGTGGCAGGGGCTGTGGAGAGGAGAATAGCAGAATGTACAATTTGGATTTTTTTTTTAAATCGTGCATCCATGTATGTATTCATTGCTGGTGTGTATGTATCTGTTTGAAGAGTTTCCTCTTTCGCCCAGGTTGAAAATACCAGACTGGTACAGTGACTGCAAATAGCAAAGAGAACCCTTTTATACTCAGGAAATGTAATGACTTCAATCTGGAGAACACCAGCTCTATTTCCATATCTGGTTTTTCAGGAGCATGCTCATTTGTAAGCTCTGGCTTTCCTGCAGGGATGCAGAGGAGAGAGGCCAGTTTTGTAAAGCAGAGCTGCTGAAGCAGGTAACTGCACACCCTGCAGACCTCCCTGCTGCCTCTGCAGCTCATGCCCCTCACATGCCTCTCATCATCCTCCTGTCCACATCCTCTCCACATACCCCACGGCCCTTGCGCTTTTCCAAAATGTGCGTCAGCTCCCAGTGTTTTCAGCTGCACTAAGACCATTCCTGCCCCAGCAAACATCCCCATTTATGAGCAGATATCTACTTCCACCTTCCTCTTCTCTAAAGGGACGTATGAATTCTGCTAACTCATCAGCCCCATTCTCCCAGCAGGGAGCTCCATCTCCTATGAAGTGGGACAACCCCTTGGACAGCCACTATTGCCTTTTCCTTTCTCAAAGAGTGACAAAGTTTCCGTGCTCAGAGGCAGGAGAACGACTCACCTTAGCTTTCTTTGAGAGCCCATGAAAGCAACCTGTGTGAAACACCTTGCCCCTAAGGGAAGGCTGGAGAAACATCTACATATTTCTTTTGGCCCATGCATGAGAAGGCACAAGTCTGAAGACTGCTGCTAAATTTGTCAAAGGACATCTTTTCCAAAGTACTTGTAACTCAGGCAGATTTTCCAATTTATTTGCAAATTATTTGAAAATTCACCTCTACTCAAAAGAGTAAGTGCTGTAACTGTGTCAGGGATCAGCTGCATTCACACCAGTCACTTACCACCTTCTCTGAGTGCCAAAAAACATCATAATTCTCAGTAGCAGCCCCATCATGCAAAACACACCAGGTTGGTTTGAATTTTGCCAGCATCACAAGCAAAATGTTCCCTTGAGTCATCCAGAGCTGAGGGGCTTCAGGAGGAAACCAAGGGGTAGCTCAGAGAAACTGCTGCTGGTGGAGCTTCTCAGTGTGGCCAAGGTTCTCCTGGGAAGGTGGGAAGAATAAGTAGCAGGTGTTTCTAGGAGGGAAAAATGATAGTAAGGAGTTTCCTTTGAAAATATTGTGTATCTCCACCCAAAAGCAACGTATCATGGCGGGGGTAATACAGGTGGTAGCTGACGTCTTGCAGCAGACTTCTGAGCATCGGCTGCCCCATGGTCCCTTTGGTGGCTCAGCAGAGCAGGGACCTGTGTTTTGTGGGTCACAGAGCAGGATGGGGCCCCAGGCAGCACATGGGGTTCAAATGGACTGAATTTCCATAGCTTCCAAAAGGATATTACAATTAGGTGTCATCCTAGTCCACGCAGTCCAAGGCAATCATCGTAATAATATATTTGTAACTATCAGCTACAAGGGGAAAGTTTTTCTTTCTTGAGCCATACCTCATGGGAACTCCTTATCCAAGGAAAGGGTGTGGGAGCTTCTCATCAGAAATGACAGGAATTCAGAGTAAGGGTGACAGTCCTTTCCAGTGCAACTGAAGGTCTCTTGTGACCCCAAAGAGGTGATACTGCAAAAGGGGATTTGGAGAAGAGTCAGTGTCATTCCAAGTTTACTTTGTGCTGTCACCAGCTGCTTGAAAGACTTCAGTGTTGGACCAGTGTTGGAAGTGAAGGACATGGAAAGATAATGCTGCAGGGAAAAATGAAGTTCTTTGCCATGAATGTTGCTGGGAGAGATGGAGGCTGTGGTCACCCTTGTGAGGAGTGTGCCTCAAAATTAAGAGAGGTGAGAAACAATGTGGTGACCACATGTGGATTTGAAGACGGTCTGATAAAACTCTGACTCGTGTCCAGGAACAGATACAGGGGAGGGATGTGACCTCATGGGAGTTGTCCCACTGCCTTCACATCCCTTTGGACGAGACGTATGGTATCCTCACTCCCAAGGAAAAAGGATATGCAGGCCTGTAACAGAACCATAGCAATCATACAATGGTTTGGGTTGGAAGGGACTTTTAGAGATCATCTAGTCCAAGGGCCCTGCAATGAGCCGGGACATCTTCAACTAGATCATGTTGCTCAGAGCCCCTTCCAGCCTGATCTTCAATCTTTCCAGGAATGGGGCATCCACAACCTCTCTGATCAACCTGTTCCAGCATTTTACCACCCTCACTGTAAAAACTTCTTCCTTATATCTTATGTAAACCAACCTCCTTCTAATTAAAAGCCATTCCACCTTGTCCTATCACTACACACCCTTGTGAAAAGTTCCTATCCAGCTCTCTTGTAAGCTCCTTTTAGGTACTGGAAGGCTGGAAGGTCTCCCCAGAGCCTTCTCTTCTTCAGGCTGAGCAATCCCAGCTCTCTCCATAGGAGAGGTGCTCCAGATGATCATCTTCATGGCCTCTTCATGGCCTCCATGAACTCTGGACTCACTCCAGCAGGTTCATGTCCTTCCTGAGCTGAGGACCCCAGAGCTGGATGCAGCACTCCAGGTGAGGTCTCACCAGAGTGGAGTAAAGGGATGGAATCACCTCCTCAACCTGCTGATCATGCTGCTTTTGATGCAGCCCAAGATGCAGTTGGCTTACTGGGCTTTTGAGCACATGTTGTTGGGTCATGTCCAACCTTTCATCCACCAGCACCATCGAGTTCTCCTCAGCATCATCTTTGTTCATGCCCCAGCCTGTATTGGTACCGGGGTTTGCCCCAACCCAGGTGCAGGGTACCAATTGATCTTTGGCCTGTGGCCTCCAGGCTGGGCCCCTTTTGCCTTTTTGCCCATTCTTTACTTGTTCTTTGAGGAGGCTGTACTCAGGTGGGTTGCAGCAGCCCTTTACAAATAGGCAGTGAGGAGCCTTGCCCAGCCCATGTAGTGGGTTACCAGATAAGTGGGCTGATAATGAATCTTTGCATCTTCGTCCTGACCAGCACCACTTCTGTGAGCTTTGCAAGACCCATTGTCCAAGAACCATAACCTGGCCCTAATCTTCCCCTAGGTACCAAATTAATCAACGTTTGTTTTCTTTTGCTTTCAGCAGGTTCTCTAATTATTAACTGTGCAGGAGACTTGTGGTTTAGTGCATGGGTTTCTTCCTTTCACTGGGGGAAGGTGCTCTGCACAAGCCAGGGGCTTGTTTGCTCCTTGGTGCTCCTGAAAGATAAGAAAGACATTGAACAATGGGAACCCAATCATCTTCCTTTTTCCCCCCATGACCATTAGTTTGATTCATGGTACTTTTTGTTTGTCACTGATGAGTAATGAGCTATTCCATCTTCACTCTAGATCTATGCAGAAGTGATAGGTACACATCACGCAATGTAAAAGACATGAGGATTTAACTCCTCGGCCAACAATGTACTGCTAACAACTTGTGCCTTGGAAATAGTGTTGTAGTAGCAGAGGGGAAAAGTATTTTTTTTTTTAGAATCTACCTTTGATTAGGGACATACATTTTTGGAGTGACAGCCTGCCAGAAATGCAGTGTTACACAAGCTCTCATCATCTGAACTAGCATCCTGGAGTTGCTCATTTTTCTCTCTCAAGGTCGTACTGTTATTATGCAATTGCACAAGCAAGGCAGGGACTAAAGGTGTAAAAAGACAAAAAAGGTTTTGACTCACTCCCACGAGCACAGGGTCTTTAAGAGTGCCCATCTAGGTACATATATCTGAAATATTTCCCATGTTTCCTCTCAGTTTGGCCCTTTTTTTGGTGCAGCCCCTATGCAGTCTGGGGCTGAGAAGTGCCACCTGTCCCTGTATGCTGGGTATCTTGGGGTTCCACTGTCCCTGTGCCAGGCTGGAGCTGTGCGATGAGGGTGCTGTGCCGACATGCCAACCACGTTCCCACCTATCTGGAGCACGAGGCATATGCTTCGGTCTCACTGTGAGCAGCCATAGCCAGAAACTCCTGTGCCAGGTCAGCCTGGTGGTCCCTTGAGACAATCCTCTCCCTCCAGCAATGCCCAGTACAGTAGAGGCTCAGTGCCTTTGAGACTGCTATAGGTTAGGGGCAGTGGCACCCCAGCTGGCACGCAGCCCTCACTCCTGCCTCCCGACTCACCCCAAATACCATCAGGAGAATCTATGTGCAGGTTAATAGCAGCACTGAAACGGCAATGGTTTTTCAGAGCTGACTCATAGAACAGAGCTTTGCCAGAGATGACAGGGGGATAGAAATCAGGGCCCTGATGAGCTTCTCCCTCAATTATTTATTTATTTTTCGCACCATCTTCTCCTTTTGCCTGTTGGCAATGAAGAGAATTCATAAATGATGTTAATAAATGCGGAATGACAGCTAATCTTAATTGACCAAAGCTTCCCTCAAAAGACTGTGTCGTGCTGGATGTAATATGCTCTAAACATAAAAATATAAGCCAGGAAATTACTCTGGTGGTTTTACATGCCTTTAATCGAATGGGTTTTATGCTGCCAAGCAACAAAATCAAGGTGAGATCCATCTGTGAGGGGGATTTCTTTTCCCCAAAAGAGAAATTCTGCAGTTCAGTGGCCTTGCATTGCTGCTCCATCCTGCTGCCTCTGCTTCCCAAACCTGCTAATTTGGGCTCTAAAGTGGCACCACTCAGTAGGGTTTTAGTTACTTCTGTCTAATCTATCTTCACCTTTCCGGGCATTCACCACATGCTCAGTGCAGCCACTGTGCTGAGACACCATGAGATGTGCCTGAGGGGACCCCTGTATTTTGCTGATGACATTTTACCTTGGTGGGTTACTTATTTTCTCTCCAAATATAATGCACCATGGACTGTTATTTTTTCCAGAAAACATTTTTCCTCCCAGGAAATGGGTATTGATAGCAAGATGTCCCCTTATGTTCCATCAACTCCAGCACATTTCTCTTGGAAACTAGTGCGGGAATGCCTGGGGGATCTTTAGGGCTAGGGGGAAAGAGGAGGAGGCCAGGCACAGCTATTCCCTTCAGGACAGGGAGGCAGTGCTCGGTACACCCCTGTCAGACCTCTCCTCCAGTCAGAGGGTATCCAATATTTTCCAGTGATCCAGGGAGCCAGGGTGGTGGTGGCCGCTCTCACTCCTGCCTTGGGCTTGCAGCACCATCTCACTCCCCAAATTACTTCTCTGCATGGAGGTGTCTGGAACGCTGGGGCTGGGACATATGAAGGGTGAGGGCCAAAGGAGAGGACAAGGTTAGGAAGGAAACCTGAAGACAGCAGCATTTTTGCAGTCCTGCCAGGATGCTCCTGCTTGGGGTTTCTTTCCGCGCTTCCCGTCTCGGGTAGGTCTCCTCCCCGCCTGTCATGCCAGCTCAGCTGGGCTCATACTGCGGCACTTTCCTGAGAACATCCCAGAGACTTCAAAACCTCCTCCTCGTCCTGGCAGAATGACTTGCAGCTTTTCCGAAAACTGGCAAGCAGCCTCAGTGCTTTACCATGGGAAGAAGGTTAACTCCTTCCCTCCTTTTCTCCTTCCCTCCCCTTCCCCCCAGCCCAGCGCATCATCCTCCTGGTTTGCCTAGGAACTGGCTGTCAGGAGCGACGGAGGAGGAAATAGATTATTTTTAAGAGCATTTAGCCCTCACAGCTTCTTGGCTCGGGGTGTCGGGAACGCAGCCTTGCACCGACAGCCAGAGGTTTCATCCATCTGAGGCCATGAGATAAAATCATTTGCACGTGGTTTGTGAAAAGGGCAATTATTGAGGGTTTGGGGGGTCAGTAGTTGTTTGCAGGGTGTGGAACATTTAAAAGTGAGGACAAAAGATTTATCCTTCAGGCACTGCAGGGAGGAGCTGGCAGCGGCTCAAAAGGTGCCCAGCCCCGAAGGAATATTTTAAAGTTTTCCTATTTGTAGCTCTGCATAAGAGCAACCCGCAGCAATCGCGCAGCAGGACGCCTGCCTCCTCTTCCTAGCTTTGCCTTGGGCTTGCAGCTTCACCTTCTTCAAGAATACCCGTTTTCCTGGTTAATTTTCAAAAACATTACTTCCTCCCCACCCCCCCAGGAAGCTCTGCAGGTACAAAAACCGTTGGAGTTCAATGCACTGCCGCTGCAAACCCAGCAATCCACCTGGGTCCCTGCTTTGCACCCAGGTAAAGCACGACCCTGGGGTGCTGCCTCCACTCCTCTCTGTCCATGAGCTCTGTGCCCCCACCTCCCCGGGGCATCCCTGGTCCTGGATGCTGTGCGGGTGGGAATAACCACCCTTTGCCCCTGGAAGAGGCTGGTCAGGATGGTCAGGGTACACTCAGTGGGAGAGGTGAGGGATGAGGAGAAAGAAGACCAGGAGACTGCCACAGCAAAGGGGTCCAGCCCACTAAGACAGATCTTAAACTTTTTAGTCTGTTTCAGACATGATTCTCACTCCTGCAATGTCAAGATTTCAGATTATTGTGAGATAAATTTAGAATAGATCTGAAAAGTAATTTAGAAACCTAAAAATAGCCTGTGAGCCCGTCTATCCAGTGACTGTAAAACCAGAAGGGAGGAAGAAGGAGAAAAATGACTGGGGGGCTAGGGGCAAAAAGGAATAAACAATTATGAGGGTGGGCAGCAATGACAGAGAAATCTCTCTTGCATGTGTCCCTGATCACTGGGATCTGGTGCTGGACAGAAAGCTATATTAACTTGTCTCTGCACACATTGAGAAAATGTGGCCAGCTATTTTGATATTACAATTGAGAGGTGCCATTTCATGTCACAGTGGGTAGCCCTGTGTGACTGCTCACTGCTTCACCATCTGCACGGTGTCCCAGTTGGGGCACCACCAGTACCCGTGGCCCAGCAGGATGTGATGCCTGAACTTTCTTTCTTTCCCTGATAATGTTGTGGGAAACACCATTTGCCCTGAATGATTAACCAGATGTGGAGCTGGTGGGAATAAAATAGCAAAGGGGAATTTTCTTCAGGAGTTTTGGGAAACTGAGTAGAACTTGGCCAGTGAGGGGAGTTCGCTGTAGCAGGGTAGGACCTGGTGATCACTGACAGCCCGTGGCATGGTGAGTCAGGTTCAGGGTGCCACCAGGAAATCCAGCCAAGAGCAAAAGCAGATGAGGTTGAAGATAAGCAGCAATGTTTAAGCAAGGTGTCTGTGCTGAGGAGAAGCCGCCCACAGCACAGGGCTACAGTCCATGCTGCAGGAAGGACCAGAGGCAGGCAACACAGTGCAGGCAGGGCTGGCTGCCCCAGCCAGAGCTGAAACAGGCTTCCTGGTCCCCCATTGGAAAGCAACCCAGTGGGACCAGTGTACCTGACTGCCATCCCAGCACCACAGCCCCCAGGAGGAGTGTGGCAGCCCAGGGGGGCATGAGGAGGGGTTAGTGAGGGCTGCAGATGTTTCCTGCTTGCTGAACATGAGCTGCAGAGAGGATATAAATGTTGGTGCTGCGAGCTAAGCCTTGCCTCGTATCACGCCTTGCTTTTATAACCTCTTCTTTTTAATATCCTGTTGAGACAAACAGCCTGTGAAAGTGTGCTGGGGGGATCTGCCAAGCAGCTGAGCATTTCAGAGCATTTTAACCTGAAAGGTGCTCTCAGAAATTCAGTATTGCAGGAAGTGCTGGGCTGCCAAATTGTTCCTGTCCCAGCCTTGAGTCCTTCAGGAGCAACAGAGACAAGTGACACAGCCACAGGGTCTGGGTCAGGCACTTTGGCTTGGTGGCAAGAGACCGTGGAGGGCAGGGATTGCAGCAGGACAGGGAGATGATATGACAGGTACTGAGGTGGTTGGTCCAAGGAGTGATAGGATGCATGGACATCTCCCATGTGATCTCCTCGAATGCCACCATGACACTATAATGCTTTTGTCTAGCTGCAGCTGGCACGTATGGTGATGAATACAGGCATTGAGTAGATCAAACATGGCTTTGCGTATGGTGACACTGCTGGCCACCATGAGCCTGTGTCATAAGTGCACTCCTGGCCGCAGCAATGTCACCTCTCCTTCTGTATCTCCCATCAAACAAAGAGGTGACATTGCTGCAGATGTTTCTCCTTCTTCTCTCAGCACATATCCCTGCTTCCAGAGAGTATTGTTAGATGTCCAGAAGCACATGGGACTGAGGCCCACAGAGGGCAAGAGCCTCTACTTTCCTCACAGCCATGTCCCCTGATGACTGATGCCTGGCACAGTTTCCCCCTTGAGCTGTGAATCATGGCCTGTTCCTGTAATGAGTGCTTTTGAGGCAGACACATGCTCATCTCTCATTCAGTCTGTCACCACGCTCCCACCTCCAAATGGAAATAGGAATGCAGACAAGGGGGATGGCATGGGCCAAGGTGTCATCTCTTCTTGCACCATCAGCACCCAGACTGGGAAGGTGGGTGCCTGGTAGCATAATGCCCATATGGGCTTCACCATGGCTGTAAATCCTATAAACTGTGGGGTGAACTTTCAGCCTCACAGGTTTGCCCCAGCACCCTTTAGCATCCCGGCCAGCCCCATGATCCTGTTGTAGTAGCGCCAAATCCTGCTCCTTGCTATGGGCTGATCACTATTCCTCACCTGAGTGGGGGAGCCGAGGTGATGGAAAGAATCTCACCTTGCTCCAGCTCCCACGGTCACCAACCCTACCATTAAGGTCTGGTGAACCATCCCTTACCCTCAGCAGGAGCTGGTGCTGCCTCAGTTGCCCCAGTGAGGAACTGGGCTGACTGGGAATGACCAGTAGGAAGGGCATTTCCTACTCCCCTGTCCTCAGTTGTCCACACCAGGTGCTGCTTTGGTGCCTGTCTCAGAAAAAGCCCCATCCTTTTAACAAAGCGTGTAACTCAGACTACTCACTTCTGTCACTTTGGGGACAACCTATTTTTTCAGGGCACGCTAAGCTGTTTGACTGCTTTCCCCACGGGGCAACAGGCCTTGGGTGTTGGATTCCCACAGCCCATCTCCACAGGGTGGTCCCACCCGGGGGATGGCGGGGTCCGTCCCCACCAGAGCTGCGCAGACCTCAGCCTGGGTCGCTCTGTCCTAACAGTGACATGCAGTGGCGGCAGGCTGCAATGGAGGCTGGAGGTACCCCTGTGCTGGTGCCAGCTGCAGCCCCTGACAGGCTTCTGTAGCCGCACCTTTATTGTTTTTTACTAAAGGGTCAATGTTTTAGCTTGATAGTGAATTCTGCCCTTGTTCCCGCAGCATCGTTTCCTCCTAGCTCCATTCTGTTACCGCTGTGAGTGCACACACACAGGCCTGCCACAGCCCTGTCGGTGGAGACCTGGCTGAGCACCCGCAAAGCTGCCGCTGCTTTTCCTGCTGCGTCTCCCGGAGCTAGAGGCGAGGCTGGCACACACGGGGGGATTCCTATGGGATACATGCCCCGTGTCCCGCTCAGCCCGTTTCTGGGGGTCTCAACACCTGCCTGTGCCGGAATCGCGGGCAGGAAGGGAGCTTGTCCCCCGCCCTCCGTCCCTCTCCGCAGGCGGGCAGGGCACAGTACCCGCCCAGCCCTGGCACATACTTCTGCACTGCTTACCTGCTGCTGCTTGCAGATCAAGTAGCTAATGTCTAAGCAGTCCCATTTAAACCCACAATCAAATTAAAGGAACAAAATTAGAAGCCAGACTGGAGCCACTTTAAAAGTTGCCCCTTATTTAATAATTCTGTCGCAGTTATTTTTTCCTCTTATCACCATTTATTCTCATTCTGGGGCTGGTCTGTAATAATAGAGGAGGTTCATTTGTGCTCCCCCTCCTCCTTCCAATGTCTAGTCTTTCTGGGTGGATTTAATTTCTGCCTTGTGAAAAGGCATTAGGATAAATAAAACAAAGATGCAGTACTACAGAGATCTGCGTTAATGGGACGGCACTACACTCATCCCTTCCACAACCTGCCCTTTCCCATATGAAGGGGGTGAATCAAACGGATGGAATCCCTGTTTCAGCCCTGCCTCATGCCTTTAGGTATCAATCCATCAGGCGTGGAAGAAGAAATTGCAGTGCAGCTCGTTCTTCAAAAGCAGCGCCGTGCAGAAGCAGGAGCCCGGAGGAAGTGCCGGGGCGGTTTGGGAGCGCCGTGTCCCCTCTAGTGGGGTCTGCGCAGAATTGATGGAGCGAAGGAGAAGAGAACCTCAGCTTCCCAGCCGATGGGGGAAAGGAGGGGAGAGCCTCTCCCTTCCTCCGTGCTCCTGCCATCCCTGCTCCATCCCTGCGGCCAACAGTGCAGGCATGGAGATACTGGGGTGGCAGGGATGCACAGCCCCAGCTGGGAGCTGGCTTGCACTGAAGGAGCCAGGGGAAATGCTGTTGTAATAATTTGCCTATTAATTAAAGATGTGACTTGATGAGAGGTTGGATTTATTCACCTGGCTGGATTTTCTTCTGTTTCCAGATATTGCCAGGATAAAAATAAATGCATTTTCTCACTAACCCTCCAGCATTCTAAAAAAACCTATTTTTAGAACCCTCATAAAACAAATCTATAGCCATTCTACAACAGGCAAACACGACTGTATGCTTAACAGCTGTTGTCCCACGAACTGCTGCAGAAATCTGCCTGTATTCAAAAAAACTCTAAAACAGTTTATGCATCATTTTGGTGACAACTGCTCCTGTGACACACCTGAATTATTGTTTTCTGTGAACAAAGCATGACCCTAACTCAGGCAGGCTTTGCTGTCAGGAACCATGGCAAGTGTCACATAGCCTGGAAGCTGCTTCGAGGTGATGCACAAAGTCCCAGCACAGCCCAGCCCTGCCTGTGCAGAAGAGTTACCCATTGGCATGGGGGATCTCCATGAAGGTAATTCAGGTTGGATGCAGCTTTCAGGGTTGCAACTAGATAATCTTAGTAGTTTATTAGGACCCAACCCATTCTGTGATTCTCTGATTCTACAGCTTTTGGCTAGGAAGATGCGTTCTGGACTGGGGAACCTCCTGCACGGTCAGGGCTCTTGCTGAGCACAGAAAGGGGCTGAAAGCTGGGAAGGAGTCAGTGCCGGGGGATGAGCCAGCTGGCTCCTCACTTTTCTCTGTGCTTTTACATGCACCCACTATTGCTCTGCCAAGTTCCTTTGTGGAAACAGCCACAGTGGCTTCAGCTGTGAGCAAGCTCACTGCTGGTGGAATGCTTGGACTGAGTGCTTAAGATGCCCAAGAGACTCAAAGGTTTCATCCTCCAGCTCAGGGAGCTGGACATGGGGGAACAAATTGTGAGTCGGAAGTGTGCCGCAAGCAAATCTGACAGCAGCATGGTGCTCAGGCCCTGCAAACCAGGAAACAAACCAGGGTCAAGTGCTGGATGCAGTTCCCCATTCCACCACTCTCAGGAATCATCATGTGCTGGTCTTTCTCCCCCTGTGCATGACCCCACTACCAGAGTCTTCCGTCCACTGTGTTTGCAGAATGGTAATTTTCCTTAACCCTGTACTTATGGAAGCATCTCCTGGGGGTACTCACGAGGCAGAACTGGCCATGGCACATGATTGAACACAGGGGCTCACTGTCCAGCAGGAGAAGCAGTCTCACTCCTGCCAGGCACTAAGAAGAATGTGAACCTCGGGCAGACATGAGTAATAATCTCCTTTTCAGAGGGGCTCTCTGGCTGGGGGATTTGCATGCACTGAGCTGTTTAGCCTCCATTTTAGGTTTGAGCTCTGAGTGAGCATGAGAATCTTTAAACAAAGTCAAAGCAGAAAGGCAGGTGGGTATCAGGCAGGCATTTAAATATCACAATGCTACAAAGAAGTGATAGCCGCACCTTGCTCCGTACACAGCTCCAGTCATTTACACATCAAGTAGGTGAATGCGAGAGTGCAGAAATAGACCTGTTAATATATGGAGATCCTGCTTTTGCAGTAGTTCATTTTCAAAGCACATCTACTCCTTAGCATACATTTGGGGTCACACTCCACTTTCCAGCCCTTGCCCCACTTCCCAAAACCAACAGTTTCAGTTTGCTAGCTTTCCTCTGCAAGTGCAGCATAAAATGCAAGTAAACACCTAACTTGTAGTGTTGTCACCACTTTCATCTTGCTGCTAATTACTAATGCAAATTATGTACATATCTAAAAACGTCTTCAGTACATTCCCGCTACTTGTGTTTCTCATTTCTAAAGTATATGTGGCAAATATTTCCATATTTTATACTGCTACATTCTACTACCTACATCCAAATCTTAAGGCAGGATATCCCTGTGATCAACGGCAGAGGCAAACTGGAACAGAGCCAAGGCACCCCACTCCTCTTGTAAAAGATGAATTTATGATCCTTAGTGACAGGTCTTGTTGTACATCTTGATTTTTCATCTTACCTCAGGCACTCCAGTGACGCCCTATATCACATGCTTTGCCATCAGCTCACTTTTGATTTGTGAAATACAGTTTCTCATGATTTCTTGAGTGCTGCATGAGAGGTAATTCTTTAAAATTCCTGTCCAAGTACCGGTCTGAGGCAATGGTGTCCAGCTTGGGAAAAAGCACTTGCATTCCAAGGACAAGCTTTATCAAAGGAAGGATACCAAAACTTTAAAGTGCCCCATACAGTGTAGATCCAAGCTTTCCAACCAGACTTCCCTCCAGCTGGCACTGCAGGCGTCCTCCTTACCTTGGTAAGCTGTGTTACTCGCACACTAGACACCCCAAACCTTTCCCTCACCCCTTCCCTTCTCCTCCAGAGCTGACCAGCTCTTGAATGTTCCCACCCCAAAGCTCTTCAGCTGAATGTTGCTGTTTCCAGCTGCCTCATTCTTTTCTAGCTCTTACTGTTCCTTGTGACGTAGGGTGGCATTCCAGCCACGTGCCTCTGCTCTCCACACTGGTCTGTCCATCACCTGCCTGAGAACCTGAAGGCTCCATCCATTTCCATCTGCTGCCACTAACACCAGAAGGCAGTTGCTGCACTCACCTGTGTCCTGTTCTGATCTTACCAGTCCCCCTAAAATGTGCCTCTCTTCAGCTACCTGTAGTGCCCCATCCTTCTACAAGTTTCACTTGTGTATCCTACAAAACACAAATCCCTCGATGAAGGCTTCAAGGCAACATGGCTGTGCTGCCACGCTCAAAGACTGCAGGACGGGTTGATGGTCAACTGGCCAAAAGAACACAACAAAATGACAGATATGCCAAAGAGCCCCAAGAAATTACCTGTTTAAAAGCAGCTGACTGTGAGCCTCAGGCTTCTGCAGGCTCATGTTTTAATGAATGCTAACAAAACAGGCATTCCTGAAAATGTCTGCCTATACATTAATTCCAGATGTTTTAATTGTATTTAATCTTGTTTTCATTCCACTGAAAAAGCTGAATAACGGTGATCTGGAACGGCTGGGAATTTGAGGAACCACAGTGAGGACCATAGAAAGCATTTCAGACAGAGACTGGTACATCAGCATAAACAGTTGCAGCAACCTTAAAAACCTAACTTTTAAAAAGAAAGGCCAGCATTGGTTTAATCCAAGTGAAACCAGATGATGACATTTCTCGTTTGGACCCATTTTTCCAAGATCAACACATATGAATTCACATTTTCCATTTCCATTTCACAATCAGATACAAACAGGGACTTCCTTGTGATGGTAGTGAATATTTTATTATAGAGTCTTATCAACAAGTTCTCTGAAAATCAGTTTTTCAGAACTAAAATCTAATCTGGCAGGGTTCAATAAGTAACAAGATGAACTCAGCCATGGCAAACAAAATATTACCAAATTACTTTAAATAAATTTTATCACAACAACCTCAGGAAGAGTGTGTCCTAGAGATTTAGGCAGTTTATCTTGGATTTTTTATTAATATTTTGGATTCTTTTTGTTATGCTCTAGCCTCTGGTACACAGCTGTCTTCATTTTGATGTTAGAAGGGGATAGATCTTTGGGTGCCTTTATGCCTGTGATTCTTGTCGTATTTTATAGTGCTGTAATAAAAATAGCATCATCAGCATTCAGTGCTCACCACAGCACATGGAAGCAACTGGTCATTGCACTGAAACACAACTTCTGCAGAAACTGAGATTACTTCCAGACAGTAATTGCTCACAAAAGGTCTAGCTCCCAAGTCTCTTCAGCCATTCATTTTCTGTTCAGCACCTCCTATGACATTTATTAACGTAATTTGATCAGGTTATGTTGCACACAATAGGACATTCGGAATTCCATCTTGACCTTCACAGCAGCATCTAATACTGCCTGCAAGATAATCCAGAATCCTTTTCCTTATACATACAATCAACGTTCTCAGCTTGCAGCTACTTATTGAGAAACACTCACCAGTTTCAGTTAAATACAAGGAAACCTAAGAAGACTGAGACATTTGAAAATAAGCATTACTGTATTTTTAACGTATTTTGGACGGTTTACCTCAACTTACTAATAACTCCTGATTTCCAGAGCTTAATTGCACATAATTTTTTTAAAAAGCAATATAATGTCTTAGCATGAATCAAATATAACATTTAAGAATTTTTTTATTGTGCAAAACATAAGCAGTAAGTCTTATTAGTACAATAAGATGAAAAACCAAGGGATATTTAAAATGATATTCACATCCAGTGTGCAATTTTTATCCCTACTTCCAACTTTTGATGTGGAATCTACAATTCCCATCAGTAAGTGCTATCTGAAAATACCAATAATTTTTTTCACTTTTTATTATTTGGAGGAGACTCAAAATTTATTTTTGCATTAGGTTTTTATGCACAACTAAAACAGCTGTTTAAGTTGGTAAATACAAAATAAGACACTGAAAAGGGTGGAAAAATAACCAACATGCTGAAGGCATCCACCTAAATGGTGGCATGACTGATAATTTATAGCTTATATTAAAAAATGGAATTGATAATTCTGATTTTCCATTTTCAACTCAAGATTTTAGCAAATAACCCAAAATTTTGTTTTACAGTTCTGGCATCTGCTAATTGAAACAGTAATTTAATTCAATACTTTATTTTAATTAAAATATTTATCTTGCTAGATATTAAGTGCTACCAGTCAAGGCAGTCACAAAAACTGATGTTTACATAGCACCATATAGTTAAATATCTCCTTCAGTAAGAGAGATTTTGTTCTGCTGGGAAGCATAATTAGATTATTTCCTGAATATTTTCAGTATCTGTGCATTCCACATCATAAATATGTGCAACAATTCCTTAACTTGAGGAAAAAACGCACATAATTCAAGCTTTAAGACGGTGCTATCATTAATTCAAATTCTCTTTGTATAAAAGTATCAAGAACTCTTCAGTAGTCAATCGAATATTCAAAACCAGATCAATAGTTTTATGTAAACTTGTTAAAAAACAAACCATCACATAATTTGGCTTTAAAGTGACAAAGTATTTTTCTTAATATAATTTACTAGGCATGTGAAGAACTAAAATCAAACTATCATTCAAAAAGTAGCAGAGAATGGACTATCTCTGATATTAAAATACTCAAAATATATAAAGAATCTCTAAAACATGTAATTGTAATTCATTACAGTGGTATTGTTCATTCCAATAATAATCCTTCCTATAAGGAGGCTGCATGTTAAATAAAATCCATGAAGCTGTTGTAGTTCCCAATTAGAGAACATCAATATTCTGCCTCTGCCTCTCCCTCAGCCCAAATTCACTAAAATATGGATTAGGCTTTCTACTGAAAGAAAATGGGAAATATGCTCACTGTCCAGGTGGATATTTCCTAGCCCTAATCAGAATCTTATCAGCTTATCCACAATAGTTAGATTTAGACTAGTAACAAACCTTGCAGTAAAGTGTTAAAAATAGGTGGAGTAACTAACAAGCCACCTTCTGCATTTTAAAACCACAGAAATCTACACATCAAAATATTTATGGAAGTATGAGTGCTGGTGACATCATCGACTCTTACAAATGGAGTCTTCCGTAAAAGTTGCACAGATGGAAAAGGATGCCTTGATATAAACAGAAATAAAATCCAACAGAAGATAGATTTCCTAATACTGAGCCTCAATTTCTTACAAACTAACAAATATATTTCAGTGACAGACACTGCTCATTATTTTGGCCCCGTCCTTTTCCCAAAATCAGTTTTGTAAGCTGTTACCACTCCAATTAAAAAACAAACCCTCTTAAAATATTGTATACGGAGTTCTGGGTTCCAAAAATAAAACACATTTGCAGTTTCATATTCTTGCTATGAAACATCAGCTAAAAAGTACGAACATTCATAAAGAAACCAAACTGCATTTCGTACATTGTATGTCTATTGATACAGTTCTCCGTGTTGGAGAATTCAGCATTTTTAGAGAGTTCGACATGTGCAAAGTTCAATTAAATTTTGAAGAAAAATTCCAGTTTCAAAAGTTACGTGTCATTTTGTATCTGACAGGACAATTTCAAAAAAAAGCTGTAGAAAGTTAGCTTCGAACCCCTCATTCCCCCCAAAAATAGGCACTCAGTGGTTTAAGTGTGCAAATGGCTTCCTAGAAGGAACAGTGTGCAAACAGAGCCTGTTCCATTAGCTCTGCATTCTTTAGTGATTTCCTAGAGAGTATTGCCATTAAATGCTATCTACGGTACGACTTTCTAAAGAGCAGAAGACATTCAGTCCACAGAGTCACAGATGTCTTTCACTTTCTCATTGAAGTCTTCAGGTTGATCAGCGTACACGTAATGACCTGCACCGAGGATAGCCTGGAGGATAAAGGTGAAGAAGCACGTCAATATCACAAAAACATAATAAACAAATAAATACTGGAACAGGTGAAGAACCTGGCTTTTACTCATTACCTAGGAGTTGGCATCATACAGCCTAAAAGCATTCCAGACATAAGGAATGCCAAAATATTCTTGTCCTTGTAAAGAAACTTTCCTACACAGGAAAAGAAAGTAAAACTACTGCTTATTCAGCTGCTCACCTTGTTGAAAAAAACCCCACTGCTGAAGTGTGCACAAGTCACTGCAAAACAAACTTAGTAGACACCTTGCATATCAAATTTCTGATGTATCTTGATTCCCTTCACTCTACACTCAAATAGCCTATTTCTATAATTTGTCATTCTCTGTAAAAATGCTACGAAGTAAACCACTGCCACAGTGTACAGCAAAGGTACTTGACCTGTTTTCTTTCTATTTTACAGTCAGTCCAAGACTAATCTTTATTTGAAACTATTTTTCCCTGCCCTCCTTGAAACACTCTTTCTTAAGTCTCTAACTGAATCTCGTAAAAGTATAGCTATGTTATTGTGTTAAAAACATCTAGAAACTCAAAGTAAAAATTTCTTAGAAATAAATGCATGTAATAAAACCACAGAACCTCCGTGCATTTTACCAAGCATGGCACTGCCAGTCCACATCTCGGTCTCATTAGAGCCCTTGCCCTCCTTTGGGTTTTTGAGCGTGCCTGCAATTTTACCACTCCAATTTACCTTTTACAATCTGTATTTGGCTTGGCAAAATTTTAACCTGGAATACAATAAAATTTTCCACAGTCCCTTCTAAAAGTCCCTGACCAGAGTGAAAAAAATCTGCCTGAATTGTATAAGCTTATCCCAGCAATATACTGTACACGTTTTAACAGTGAGTTTCTGTTACAACTCCCTCTCTGGTTAAGCAGTTAAGTGACACTTTCAATCTGGATGTCAACGTTTGTGAAATGTATTTGTGCTCTTTAACACACTTAGAGCAGTTGGATAACAATGTCTTTTCTCTGAGTTCCAGCTCTGAATTCAGCTGTATCAAGTCATAAAATTTTATTTGGATGACTTGTTATAGTATACTACGAACATTACATATTGTACACTTCTGTCCAGATAGTTCCAGACATCAGTAACATCACAGCTGGTGTGTTCAAACATTTTGTCACCTCACAGCATTTTAACATCTACGCATATTCAATTATCACAGCTGACTGATGTGAGAATGTGTGAAGAATACTTTTAAATTAGTTTGTTTTTATAGAAATCAACAAAAAAAAAATGCAGTGTGCACATTCACATCAAGTTGTAAGTACACACATTTTAAATGACAATACCATAATGCTAAACAAAAATGTCTTAAGCAGTAAGACAACACTAAGTGTTTTTTTAATGACTTAAAGAAGGATGCTCACAAGAACCTAAGCACCAGGTACAAACTATTCTCTTATCAGAGAAACAAATGCATTATATAGACACATGAAGAGAGTTTTTGAGAACCTCCCCACTATCTTTTATATATATGAAGGTATTAGGACTACTGTGTTTTAAAACACAGACAAAAATAGTGACCACAACACCTACTTCTATTAGCACATTGTAGAACAAAATAAAGAATCACCTTGCTTACAGATCTAGTTTGGCTTCTAGTGCTACAGTGTTTTGTTCTTAGCCTGGGGACTCAATACTTTTGTCTAGGTTTTCTCTGATGTAACATTTGTTTTCCTTCTCTCTGTTGCAGAAAACAGGACTTATTACCCCAGCTCTAAATCAAAAGTTTCCACAGCTGGTATGAAAAAACAGAATCACAAAATAGTTTGAGTTGGAAGGGACCTTAAAGCTCATCTAATTCCAACTCCCCTGCCATGGGCAGGGACACCTTCCCATAGACCAGTTGCTCAGGGCCCCATTCAACCTGGCCATGTAGATATGACTTTAAAAAATCCACACAAAAACCAAACAACTGCTTTAAAAGTCAAACTTACTATTGTCTTCACATAGGAATTTGGTCTCAGAGACTGGATAGTGCTGCCAGAATTGCCATCTATACATGAACGTGCTCCATAGACCACCGTGATAGGAATGTCTCGATCCATTTGTGAAATCCGTTCCAGCATTGGTCTTTTTGCCCATCCGTAAGGAATCGTCATGTTCTTGAAAGCTGTTTCACCGCTTCGAGACATTCAAAAAGGTTAGAAACAATTTCAATTGCCATTGGATCTGCTTTTTTATCTAAATTGGAGTATCCGTGCCTTTTGGTAGCACAGAGTACATGACGTTGAGATATTTTGCAATTAAGAAAAGTAAGTTTTCAAGGTTTACATATAATTTTCAACAGAAAGAGCTCATATTTTTTCATGATTGAGTGGTAGCACTTAAAAAAATTAAATGCCTTATTTTTAAAGTTCTTAAAGAAATTATTTACACATTAAAATTCTTCAACAATTATTTAATTAAATGCAGTGCCCAAACTCTCATAGAATTAACACAAATTGAGAAGAAATATAGAATTAGGATACTTTTAACGTTTATCAGTATCTGAAATTCAGAAAAAGTGCAATGGTATCCTTTTCTTCAACATAATAAATGCCACAATTAAAAAAAAAAACATAGTGTGCACACTGCTGCCATGGCCATTGGAGGGAGTAGCAGGCACTCAGTAAACGAACAACAGACTCCAAAATACACTGGGAAATTCATACTCACCTGGGTGACTGTACATTGCAGTGATAGATATATTCAGCCACAGTGTTATCATCAAACATTGATGAATATTTTCGCTTGAAATCTGGTCTTAAACGTTGAACAAGGCTTAATCCTGTCAAAACAGAAAACACTATTAGAGGGAGAATAAATTACTTTATCAGATTGCCTAATGCTTTTCATCAGAGCCCTCAAAACACATCCCCTTTGAAACTTGTGGCTTCTGAACTTGCATTTGGTTTTACCACTTGCATGTCTTAGGGAAACACGATGGCATTACACTTAACAGGAATGAAATATAAATACTGTAAAGGATTTTATGCTGCTCCCCCTGCCGAATATGTATGGGGAATGTTTGAGTATGGTCACTGCAGCAATAGAAGAAACCTATGATCGGGACCAGCAAAAGGGCTAAGCAGTGTCTTTTTGTCACCAGTTTAGTCTCACATGATACCAATACGTTCTCCTTGCTCTGGCAGCACTGGGTAGGCTAAATGCACCGCACCTGTCAGGACCAGAAGGCACTGTTGAAAAAGCTGGGGTGTTTTTCTTGCTTAAGTCTGTCCTCTCCTCTTACAGAACCGTCTGTTTCTGAAGCTAGTTCATCTAACTAGTGTGTGGTTTAAAGAACAGAAGTCTATGATGAAAACCAGGTGTAGAAATCTTAACATAAGGCACAAGTACTGGTATAAATGAAGAGATTTAATGTTGAAAACCATTGTCCTCATGCTCTCCTAACAAGCCACTAGAGAAGTAGGTCTTATCAGGCCAGTTCAGGCCTTCTAAACTTAAGTGTCTTTTCTGAATCATTTCTCTAAGGAAGAAGCCTCTTCTACATGGACCAGATGGATCTTTGGGACAAGAGCCTCACCACAAGGCTAATCTTAGTCTAAGCGTATTAGTCATCCCTAATATCTGATCTAAACTTTTCAGTTTAAACCCATTAGCCCCTGTCCTATCACTACATACCCTTTGTAAAAAGTTGCTCTCCAGCTCTCTTGTAGGCCCCCTTTAGGTACTGGAAGGCTCCTACAAGGTGTCACCAAAGCCTTCTCTTCTGAATCCCAACTCTTTCAGCTTGTCTTCACAGGAGAGGTGCTCCAGCCCTCTGATCATCTTCATGTCCCTCCTCTCGACTATCTCCAGCGGGAATGTCTCCAGCTGGGGCCCCAGAGCTGGATGCAGTATTCCACGTGGGGTCTCATGAGAGCAGAGGAGGAGAATCACCTCCCTCAGTCTGCTGGCCACGCTTCTTTTGATGCAGCCCAGGATGTGGTTGGCTTTCTGGGCTGCGAGTACACATTGCTGGGTCATTTTGGGCTTCTCATCAACCAACACCCCAGGCGTTTCTCCTCAGGGCTGCCCTCAATCTATTCTCTGTTCAGATGTGGTCAGGATTGCCCTGACCCAGGTGCAGGATCTTGCACGCAGCCTTGTTGATCTTCATGAGGTTGGTGTGGGCCCACCTCTCAAGCCTGTCCATGTCCCTCTGGCTGGCGTCCCTCCCCTACAACTTGCTGACCACCCAGCTTGGTGCCATCAGCAGACTTGCTGAGCGTGCACTCAGTCCCACTGTCCATGTCGCTGACAAAGATGCGTAACAGCCGACCCCAACACTGATCTGTGAGGAACAACACTCATCACTGGTCTCCATGTGGACATTGCGCTGACTGAGTGTGACTATTCATGGTTATGTTATGTTTCCCCTTTTCCAGATGGTAGGAACTTCATACTGTTGTTAATCCGTGCAATTATGATGATGTCACTTCTTCCCACCCAACCCTGGGTAAAGGCCTGGTATTATTTATGTAGACGTTGTCACAGTGATCTATGCTTTTGTAACCTTGAGATTATTGCAACACGCCCTTACACATGCTTTAAACAGATTTAGAAAACTAATACAGTGCAAGAGAAAATAATTCCCTTATGAAACAGTGATTTAATTCCCAAAGCAATGAAGAGTTTGTGAAAATCTGGCAACTGGCTCTGCTCTATTTTCCCTACATAGAGTACAATTACTGGACTTCTTTTTCTGTGTGTTTGGGCTTTTTGAACACAAGTGAACACAGCTGGCTTGGAATAAGAGTACTTGGAAGAAAGAAACTAATTCTGTGTCTTGCCCTGCTATCAGCATAGAGGCCATGGCATGAAGTGTTACCAAATTTTAGAATTCACTTTCCGTTTTGATAAGAAATGCTTTGTCTGTGGGTCCAATTCCAAAACAGTTTTCCCCTGGGAATTTACAGAGGAGAATGAAACAAGGATTCAACAAATTTTGGAATGAAATCAGACTGTAAATCATTGTTGTAATATTTATTGAATAAATTCTGAATTGTCTGGCTGATGTTTTCCATGGTGTCTATGAAAACGCTGTAAGAAATTCTAACACTGAAGACACCGAGTTCCACAAAAAGGGTGTGGTCACAGTGACATTTCTGCTGTCCTGAGGAATTTTCAAGCATCCAGCTCTAGGAATGGAATTCAGAAATCCAACCTAAGCACCAAATCCCCACCAAACTGTGAGACTCCTGGGTGACTGTTCCAGTTAAGTGAAGGAAAACATGCAAATCAACTACCTGGAAACCACTCAAAGAAAAAAAGTATCTCTGGATTCTGTCTCTCTCCCAGTTTTAAGTATTTGCCTGTGGATCTGATTAAATATCCATGTGATATTATTGTGCTATCTCAATGAACTTGGTTCACATTTAAGTGCCTAACTCATACCTTTGAACAAGAGCAATTGGCTTTAGAGTAAGGTTCAAACAACTATGTCTGCCCATCAGCTTAAGCACATTTCCACATGGAACAAAACCTGGGTTCAGTTCAGTGCCTTCATCAGGTTAGGTCTGAGGCCTACTTGCAGCACAGTGCTTAGACCTACCCTTCTCCAAGAACTATGTTCCATCTGTCAAGAACTTAAGTTGGTGATGGAAAACTTTTTTACCAGTGCAGTGAGAAACAGATAAAAATTTGTTAAAGGCACTGCCCTCCATGGCAACATATAAGCAAGGCTAGGTTTGGGGACACCTTGCCAAGACAGAGTCTGCTTCTGCAGCATGATTTGACTGCACTTATTGCTAAGGGAGACAATTTCAGCTTTCAATTTTCCCACATGGATTGATTTATGCATGCACTTGTTATTGGATAGAACACATTAAATCAGTGCATATCACTCAATATGCTCCAGGTTGTTTTGATAACCAAATTAGCATTTTACTTTAAAAAAAAAATCTGTTTGTGCAAAACATGTTGCTTGTCTGAAAAACTAAATTTGTCACATTATTGAAAAGAAACAAACAAATCAGCATATGCAGCATATTAAAATATATATTCTATAGAAATAGATTTGGGAAACAGGTGTGGTTTAAATGTATACGAAGCCTAGAAATCTCACGAGTTTATCTTCAGACTGAATACCAAACGTGATGAAGAGGTGAGTTAATTATAACTTGCGAGGGGCCTGAAGGATATCTTTTTCCAAGCGTCTCCAGAAAATACTTCTGTAGCACAGAGAGTAACAGACAGATAACTGCTTTCTCCTCCAGAAGGAATACATATAATGACTTTAAGATTTTACAATACTCTTTTCCCCACTCCTCAGATGAACTAAAACCATAGTATTTTTGGTCAGCCCTACCTAGCCCTAGTATTAGGGTATAGAGAGTTTATCTACCATTCCATCAGTGCTGTTGAAAAAATGGAAATATGAACTGCCACCATAATGCAGGACACCAATGAGGCCCACAAGATTTGCTACAGTAGTAAGAAAATGGTTAACAGAAAGAACAAAGTTTCAACTTCTCTAAACTCAGGCCAAAGATTTTTGCCTTTATGAGAGACTGCCTTCTAATGTCAAGGGAATTTGGAAATCCCGTTTGCTCATCAAACTGGAATTAGAAGGGAAGCTAAATGGACTGTGACCAGAGGCAACCAGAAAAAAACCTTTCACATTCATGCCTCTTTGTCAGGGTTCCCCAACAGACATCTGCATAATCCAACTCACTATAACTGAACCCTGTACAGATCATATAGCATATCTTGCTGTAAACTATTGTACTAGTATTCCTGGTATCAAGAGATGGCCTTCTTTGCTAAAGAGTTCAAACTTTCTTCGACCACTCCTACTTTCTCCTCCAACTCTTTCCTCCGTAGGTGATATAGACTTGCAAAAAAGCTTATCAGAATATGCTGTCTGCTCCATGTTTATGTTTAACCAAAATAGAAATAGTATTTAAGAGTAGCTAAAACTCACCAAAGGGTCCTGCTATTCTTAGTCCAGCTAATGGATTAAATGGACTCAATATAGCTCCTAGCGCTTTGATCCAGATTGGAATTGGTCTTTCGTGTTCAGCATTGTCAGGCCTCTCTGGAAAACCCCATGGCTCCACCAAGATAAGATGCTTGACCCTGTTGGCAAAAAAGGTTCAGTGGTTTAAAATACAGTAGCTTTTCTTCAACTGAGCATGATGAAAACATGCGTTCTGTTTCACAGATACATACATACAGCCTACTTTAGTCACCTCTATCACAGAGGCTTATTACCTAGTTTCTGATTCATCAATGGTTTTGATTTTAATTACTAATTAGAGAGTGAATTGCACCTAATTATATGTATGAACCAGAAACGTGGAAGCACGTGTCACAAAGAGAAACTCAGTATTTTAAAGATACTCACCGTCACAAACACCTGAGAGAAAGGATAGTCTTGTTTCTGTTTTTAAAAATAGCCTAATCTAAATGCTCAGTCAATATTATTTGCAGGAGCAGTTTAATTTGACAGAAAAGAGGATAATTGCATCTGTTTCATTTAAGTGAAGTTGCTAGAAGTCTAAGATCTCTGTTCAAAGAAGAGATGCAATTTAACTGAAATATCATCTAATCAAAGTAAAATTTGAACTGAAAAAGGCAGAGCAAAACTAGCAGTAGTCTTCTAAATTTATTGATTTTAGGTCATGAAAGAAAACATCAGAGAGGCGATTTGTAAAATTTTTACTCAAAGGAATATCAGTACAGAGAGCATAGTAGGAGTCTCTGGCACATGCAACTATCGATCATTTAATGCTGTGGGTTCCCCTCAAGAAAATTCTAATTCATCCTGGTAGATGAGAATTGTCCATTTCTGTTTAATCCCATAATAACACCTACTCTAACTGTCCTAAATACTGGTGATTTCTGGAAAAAGGTGACTCTTAACTATAGTTTTCCATTTTAAGATGATTTTCCATGACAGCTTCCTCATTATTGTTCTCTACAACTACCTGCCAGGAGGTTGTAGCAAGGTGGGGATTGGTCTCTTGTCCCAAGTAGCAAGCAATAGGACATGAGGAAACGGCCTCAGGTTGTGTTAGGGGAGGTTTAGATTGGATATCAGGAAAAATTTCTTCAGTGAAAGGGCTGTCAAGCATTGGAACAGGCTGTCTTGTTCAATCTGGTCTAGCGGGAGGTGTCCTGCCCACGGCAGGGGTGCTGGAACTCAATGATCCTTTAGGTCCCTTCCAACCTATACCATTTAACGATACTATGCCCAAGGAATTGACTGAGTACCCACCTTTGGAGGTATTTAGATGTGTGAATGAGGTGCTTAAGGACATGGGTTAGTGGTGGACTCAGAAGTGCTGGGTTAACAGTTGGACTAGATTCTAAAAGTCTTATCTAACCTAAATCCATCTATGGTTTTTATATTCTTATCTTTAACTCTTTACCTTTCTATCTTTAGTTTTTCCTTCATTACTTCCTTGTCTCTTAAAGCCATGACATTAGATACTAACACAGAAGAGTTCATAGTGCCTAAAACAATGCCAGAAGTGATCCCAAAAGTTATTTCTGGGTTATTATCAGTCGGGAAACAAAAAACTTGTGCTTGGAATGAAGGGTTGGAAAAGATTAACCTCACAAAGATGTTTCTTGGTTGTTGGCTCAGCTATGAGCATATTTGCACCCTGCAGCAAACAAGAACAGTAAGAGAAGACAGGGTAGAATCTAACTGTACAAACCAAGCAGGAGAGATCAGAGGCAAAGCAGCGCAAGCAATGAGGAGCCATTCAGGACAGCCACACATTCCGTGCACAAACTACGGCATCAAGTATAATACAGCAAAAAATTAATAAAAACAGAGTAAGCTTTGCTTCATGTTTACTTTCCTAACTCTTTCCTTCCTATTTAGTATTTCTCCTTTTGGTAATCAAGCCTAAAACATAACCTAGGATAATGGGAAGTTGACCATGAGAATCATTCCAAAAGTAAATGTCCAGAAATTGCAGTATTTGAAAATCATGGCCCACTTCAACTTGGCAATATGCTAAATGGGAATCTTTTTGGATTAGTAGGCTTGGATTTTCCATGAACGACTCTGGTACAGTGTAGCAAATTAGCGGATCATCTATGCTTGGAGAAACAGATCTGCTTTCCTAACAATATGTATCCAGAATCCCTTAAGCCTCTAATGCATTGTTAGATAACCTGGCTGAAAGCTGTGCTATATTTATCACTTGATTCAATGCTCTTTTAAGACCCTAACAGTCAATTTGTTATTTTGGTGGTCTTAGTTTAATTTCAGAGAAACAGTAGTAATGTGAGAGCATAAACTGAAACATACCCAAATTAATTAACCCCAACTGAAGCACAGTGAGGCATGAAAATAAAGCATCACTCTGGATGTAAGCCAGCAGTGGGCAAAATCAATATCCCATCCCACAGGGATAGGACAGTGCCATTTACAGATACTTTGGAAAAAGAGGTAAGGAACTTATAAGTGATCCCTACAAAAAGCTAACTACAGTTAGGTAGAAGTTGGTTTATAACTAAAAGGATAATAGGTTTATATCCCTAACGGAGAGGACTGCATTCCTTTATTGCAGTTCCGGATTTAGAAACACATCTACTTTCACACATCGTTTCCAGCCAATTGTGCAAACTGTTGTCCATTTAGAAGGAAAAAGGCAAAGTGTTTTAGGGAAAAATGATGCATGAAATTACTTCAAATATATCCAAGTGAGAAACAAAGAAACAGTAAAACTTGACATGAATAGAAAAGAATAAAATATGTTTAGTATAATATAGAATCTGCTATATGATGTGGAGAGTTAAGCTTATATTCAGTTTTTCATAGGAGACCACTATGTATGTTCCAATAAAAGCATTGTCCTTTTTTGATACAGAATTACCTCAGCTGGTGGGATCCTAGCTCAGCAGGGGATATATAACCAGACTTATAACCAGATACATAAAAGAAATAAATTACTACTTTAAGAGGGAAAAAAATGTATTAACTGTTGGACACAACACGGTGCAGAAAATGCCAATGAAATACAATTAGAGAACTGCTGCAGATGGGTTGTCTTGCAAAGAAGAAATATGAAGTGGCATACAGACAATTTAAATCAAAGAGTCACTAAAATAATTTTTACATCATCCTGCTGGCACCAGGCTGACTGCTAGCATATAGGCATAAATTACCTAGGGGAATTATATTCAGAAGTTTCAATGTTACCCATAAGAGTGGGAAGTTTGGCAGAAACAGGCCTATTTTCCCTTCACAAAACAATCTTTGAGACAAAACATTCACCCATAAATATATTCATTGCTATTTCACCTTATAACATAGCAAGGGGCTATGGAACTGAATAGGTACAGAAAAGTATACAGAAAACATGTTTACCATATCTACCTATTTCATTCACCTAGAAATAAGCCATACAATTGATACTTTGGTCTTAGAATTCAGTATTATATCTTTAAATCATCACAGTCATCTACATAAAGATTATCTATAAAGAGCCTGATGAAATAAAATCTATATTAAAATAACTAGTCACATACAGAAAAGGAATCCCTTTATTCCTTTATTTTCACATACCTTGATGGATATTTTAAGGAGTAAGCAGCAGCCAGGAATCCACCTAGGTTGTGTCCAAGCAAAATCATTTTTTCTAGCCCCACCTCCTTTCTCCATTCTTCTATGGATTCCACAAACTGATTTTCTGCTTCCTGAGCATCAGTGTCAAAGTGTGGTCTACTGCTACGTCCAAATCCCAAAAGGTCGAAAGCATGAACGGTCCTGTTCTCACAGAGATCTTCAAAGTTGAGAGCCCACAGTCCAACACCTCCTCCAAACCCATGCAGGAGAACAAGCGGAGTTTTATTTGAAAGGTCTGGAGAGAATGTCAGTGTCCATATTTTATTTCCATTAGATATATACACGTATCGTTTATCGTATGTGCTTGAAATACCTGGAGAAAAAATGGGAAAAAATTACGTTGCTAGACATCCCTGACAAAATATAAAGTACACTCTACTGAAACCACTGTTTTAAATAGGAGCGCCTTTCAAAGGAGAGAGCTTCTAATCAAATATCTACATAAGTGAAAAATGAAAAATAATTTTAAACCTGTTCATTTCATCACAGTGTAAAAGCCATACTGAAAAACTTCTTTCATTATATTTAATGTAAATTCATAGAAAATCTAGTTATATCTATGAAACTTGTTAAAAACCAAAGACTTACATTTTAGCATTTTGTCCTCAGCCTCTTTAAGGTGTAGCAGTGATGTGGGACACCAGGCAGGAAGCCAGCTGAATAACCACCTGAACCTACAACAGCAATACAGAATAAAAATGTCTTGAGCAAGCGTGGTAATTTTTGGCACTGATGCTTTGAAGACATTTCTTTTGCTGCTCTTCATAAGAGAGCCCACATTTAGTACACAGTGTGAAAAACAGGATTTTGCAGTGGGAGGGAATTCACTTTTTCCTGACTTTTTATAAAGTGGCGTCACGATCAGGGGCATTCTTCAAAGGGTGAGCAGTTTTTCCACCGTGTCCTCCTATCACAGTATACTGATCTGGAGACATGAGCCCTCACATCGACCCAACAAGCTTGGCAGGATATGTAACAATCACTGGAATTTCCAGCCTCCTCTCAAGTTCCTTTGGAAGTCTGCCTGCACACACATAACCTTGCATGAACCTATTATTTCCAAAAAAGCAATAAGCTCTGCGTTCACCAGCCTAACCTGAACTGATTATTACTCTAAATTTAAAAAGTGAAAAATAAGCAGCTTTATCCTAGCAAAGCAAAAACCTAGGACCTTAATTAAGAACTTAGAAACAAAGTCCCAGAGGAAAACAAACCAGCAATTCCCTCAACAGAAGCTGCTCTTCCAGCTGTCAGTTACTATCTTGGTACTGCCAGTTTGACCATGGGAGCAGGGGGAATGACTCAGCTGGCAGCACTGCCTCGCCCAGTGCTGCAAAGGATACGGCAATTTGGTACAGCTTTTCCTGGGTGCTAACTTATCCCTTGTTTTTGAGACGGAATCTTATTTTTCCATCTCTCACCTGGTTTTGAAGTGACTTAGACTACCAGTGAAAAGGCTGCCACAGCAGGATTGTTCCTCACAGGGAAGAGGATATAAGTCACCAAATCAACCTTCTCTAGCACTCTTTTTCTACACTGAACTGCTTTCCAGTTCATTACAGAATTTTCAGGACTGAACACAGAGTATTAGTTATACAACAACTAATGCTAAAAGACTATTAGGTTACTAATGTCCAGTTTTTCAGTGTGCACATCAGTAATAAATTAAGGATCTGGCCCCACAAGTTCTTTATCCAAAGGATCTTCTCCACACATTCTAAAGGGCTGACCTACTTCAGCTGCATAGCTCATTAAGTTTATGATACGACATGGAAGTTTTTCTGCGGATGCACAATGCAACTGCAAGCAGCATTGTTCAGATTCATAGAAACCTGTCAGAGGACATCAAGAAAAAAAGCCCCAAACCATATCTGACCAGAAAGGATTAATCATCCAATCACCCAGGCCCACTGCTGCTCAGTATTATTTACTTCTCTACACTGATATCTGGCTGTTCTGTAAATAACCTTCCTAACCTATGAGACCACTGGAATTGTTATAAGGAGGCACCATGGGAATTGTTATCATCATTATAACTGAGGGACTGGGAACAGATGGTTGTACATCCTTCCATGCCATGTGCCCATGCAATCTAAGAAGTGAAGGAACTTAGCACCTTATAGGAAAATGGGCACCCAAGTATTCTGCTTCCACATTAAACTGTGTATTTATTTAAAATTAAGATTTTTAAGAAGTTAAAGCTGGGACAAGTTGAAAGTAATTTCACCTGCAAGTAACCGTGAAATCCGAGTTTAACAATAACGCTAATTGTGTTCAGTGCTATGAATTACTCTGGTAAATTATTAAACAACAGCTAGGTCACCGCTCTTCTGAGTCAAGCTTTCAGTTAGTTATATACTCAACTAGGTATTTTCATTCTTAACTCTTAGGTCAGAAACAAAACCAGTCACTATTTCCCCTGAGCTGAAACTCTAGGTACTGTTTCTTTTCAGAAAAAAAAAACTGAATTAGCGAAGAAAATACTTTGAAGATTTTATTTATTTATTTACAGAAATGTAAAACTGCAATGCATCAACGAGAAAACAGTGCAGGGATACGGCCACAATGAAACAGAAGTGACATCTACAGATCACAGTCCCAGAATTGCATTTCCTAGTCCTAGGGAGGCTCCTCGATACTTAGGAAAACTACTTCAGAAAATGTATCGGAATGGTAAAGTTGCCCACTCCTTTTGTTAGTGATAAGAACTGTTTACAAATATTTCGATTTTAATTCAGAAGAGTCACTGCATACATACATAGTTTGACAAATACAGTCAGCAAGCTGAAGCTTTTAAAATTAAAACTGTGTTTGCAATTCTGTCCTTTTGTACTTGCTGAATTAAAAGAGTAAGTGGTGAAGGCTTTTAGGCAAAAAAAAGTGAGCACTTTCTAGAAACATTATTTTAGAAAGAAAATATTTAGTTGCCTATATTCAAGACTTAATCCTTTGCTTGCCTCCTTCCAAAAATGATTTACCACATCACTCGATGTTTTCCACACATGGAGAATAAACATCTCTTTAATCTATTTGAACAATTTTTCTGATAACTTTGGAAGGCTATAGTTGTATCATTTCTTTTGTACATCTGTGCAAAATGTGTCTTCTAAATGCATACAGGAACATCCATTGCTTACATGGTCTATAATTTTTATTTCTGTGCTATAAAGCTGTAAGTGCTGTATAATGGCAAAAATGAAGCCATGGACCTTTCAAAACAGTGTGCACACCAGCAACGGAGATGAGTTATGCAAGAAAATGAAAGATTCCAGCAGTAGTTTCATATTGTAAGTGAGCTACCCACTGCCAGAAGAGGCAGACCCCACACTTGTCTCATCGCCCACCACTTCTCTCACACTCTGTTCCCACCTGTCTTTTTACAAAAAGTCGAGAGCAGAATCTTGTATTTTGAGAAGTTAAAGAGGTCCACTGGCCTTAGCTGCTTGCTATTTCAAAAAGTGTGAAATAAATCTGGCAACTGACAGCCCAAATTTTTATAATTTTTTACCAAATGTACTTACAGGTGTTACACATCTAAATTACCAAGGCACACCACCAGTGGAATTTAACCTGTGTATTTGTTTGTGGCCATGTAGTAACATGAACCAGCATGCACATCCATGCTAAAATAACCAATAACCAGCAGTAGGGCAAAGCACTGCATAGGGTGATTCCTTGCATCTTCAATTTGTGGTCAGTTACATTTTTCACATCTGCCTGAAAACGTCTGGAGTAACAGAGGCTGGAAAAATCAGAGGCTAGCAGGTGGGATGGGGGGCTGCTGGCCTGGCAGGCATTCAAAGAAGTCAGTCTCTTTGAGAACAGACCTTTGCAGAGACTTCCACACTTCTTCTAACACATCTAGGGAAGGAGATCGGAAGGTAAGGGAAAGCCCTGGAGACATCCACTGAATGACCTTAGAGAAAGTCAAGGTGATTAGTGTGAGACTAGATTAGTGGAGACCAGCAGTAGCCTATGCTGATGATCAAAAAAAGTAATAAATAACGCAAACAAAAGGGACACAGGCACAAACATGTGACGAGGTGGAGCTGCAACCACCATGTGCAGGGCCCAAGCCACCAGGCAGGATCTAACACATTGTCTGGTTGGAGCAAGTGTTCTGAGACCCTGGTTGCAAGCATAAGAAAGCATAAAAATAAATAATTATTACTATATTTTGACACTTAATGAGTGAGTGAACATTGTGTTAAGTGTACCTCAGCATAACACTGCTTTTCCTTAGCTGCTTGAATGTTAATTTGAATTAAGAACTTGCTGTCACAGAACCGATTGAATTGCCCGAGGGTAACTTTCAAAAGAACTGAGAATCAAGTAGAGGCAAAGGTACAGTGAGCCTGACCCACCCATCCACCTCCACTACTCAGATCAAACCAAATGAAGAATGTGGCAAATTGGTTGTACCACAGTTACCTTTCTGTTGGCTCCATTAACCCTATTCAGCCTGGTGAGAATTGATTGTGTGCAAGACAATTGATGGATGTGTAGCAAGTTACAAATGTGACATACTCACAAAAAGTTTGTGAAAGCCTAAATACTACTGAAGAATTGAAAACATCTATTTTAACACTGAGGTATGCACTGAAACAGCTGAACAGTCTACTTGATTTCTGGCTTGTAGTGTGGATTAAAAAAATTGAAGCTCTATCACATAAAGATGTTCAGTAGAAGTTGTTTATAAACTATCTCGAAGATACAAATGTACAGAAATGGAACTCATTCTCTCACTTTTCAACCTCACAATTTACCTACATTCGAGTTATATAAAAGCATGGCTTACAAGATGTAGTAAGCTTCAAATCATTCAATGGAGGCATCTCCCCACATACCCCAGCACTGCAGACCTAGCTGTCATGACTTGTGGAAAGCCTGTGTGGCTAAACAGCAAACCAAAAGCCCTGGGGTTAGCAAACAGGTTGCAAAAAGATAACAGAACTTCACCAAACCAGAGTACATGACTACAATACCATTTGCTACATGATCGCCTGTCAAAAATTTCTGACCCACCAAGACAGGACACGCAAAAACCTTTCTGAAGCGTTGAATATAAAATCAGCTTTTCAGTAAGAATTTCAAAGTTTGTATAGTAATCTAAACTCCCAGTACAGACCAAAAAACCAAGTGACAGGAGTGTGGAGAATAGATTTTTCCTGTCACAAAGAATTATTTGGACTTAAAAATTACATCAGTAAGGAGGTCAGAGCTCAGGTTATACAACAAATACACAATAACTTGCAAATGAAGGATTATGGGAAAGTAACTAAATACACTGAAGCAACAGAGCTGCACATCTGTTTCTGTCTTGCTCTCAGGAAAAAACTATTTAATATTTTTAATTGAACTTTTGCAGACAATATTGCAAACTACCAAGATTTTAGCTAGGGAGCAAGCTCAAAAACTTAAAAGCTGAAACACTGAGTGAACTCACTGGTAAACTACTTCGAGCTTTGCCCTTTACCCTTAAATCTTATTAGAATGAAGCTGATCTCTCAAAAGCCCTAACCGTCTCCTCTCCTGACTCTCAGAATTAATTTCAGCCATTTAGAAGTAAGTAAGGAAAGAAAAACAAATTAATGCAGAGAATTTGCTCCTGTTTCTGCCCAGCACCAAGAGAAATGGCGTTGGGATTTTCAGGTCGTTCAGCTGACAATGCAGTCATAAGCACCCAGCAATTCGAGCTAGTTCCAAATTAAGAGACCCTTACACTGTAACAGAAAAAACCAAGGGTAAGCTATTGGAAAGGCAGCTCAGATTCTACCCTCTTGTCTCTGCATAAAGTGTTTTTGCAGTACTGTGCTAGCAGAGGAATTCAAAATTGCCAATATGTTGCAATCTAAATATAAGCAACATAAGGTTCACTCTTCCAAGGTCTTACATAAACCTCATCCCATAAAAATACCATGTTACTTCTGAAGACTCATTCCGCCCTTTGAGTTGTTATAGAAATACTAAGAATGGGCATAACAGGAAGAGTGAAAAGAAGCATCAGGTATTCATAACTGGGAAAGCGGTCAGCATATCAAATTTATGGCAAAGTGTCAATTTTAAAAATAAAACTGTTTTACTATAATGCTCTATGAACACTTTACAGTTAACACAGGATGGATGCTTAAGTGAAATAACTACAAATAGCCTTTTACCATTTTCATTATCTCCTTTTTACCGGATGCTTTCTGCATTTTCCTTAGCATCAGCAGTAGTCTACACAAAGCTTAAGAGGTACATAGGATGGTTTCTTCCACCACCAACACCATCAAGTTTTCAGAGCAAATTCTACATTTGGTTACTAAATTTCAAGTTTATGGGTGATAACCTGAAACAATAAAAAGTAAAAGAAACAGTCAAGGATGACACAATCAAATAGAACCTTCTGTGCCAAAATGTTGGCGCGAAGCAGCAGATTTACATCTGGCTCATTTCTACCCATGACAGAGTTAAGTTATAATAAACTTTTCCTTTCCCATTTCATTAATTTAATAGTCTGCAATATGAGACTATTGGGTGCTGTTTACATGACTGATTATGGCAAGAATCGATCCTTCTTTAACAGTTATCAGCAACACCACCATGGTAAAAACCCCTAATATGTAAAGAAAAATATTTTAGTCATCACTATATCCAAGGTCCATCTTGGTGGCTGTTCTCTGTGCCAGATTTCTGAAATTCAGGTTTAAGAGGCACTAGACTTTAAACCAGATAATTATGGTTTAACTAAGCTACAGAAAAGCCAGAAAGTTAACCAGCAGACCTATGAACTAACAAGGTGGAAAGAAAGACTGTGAGTCAAGGTGGAGGACACCAAGCTTTGAAGTCAAAGCTGCCATTGACAGACAGTAACATATAATCATGACATAAAGTCCGCATTTAACTAGGCAGGGGTGTTTCTGCAACAAGGCTCAGGATATGATTTCAGGAGAACCTTAAGAGCATAAGCAATTTTAGGAGTCCTTGTAGTCCTTCATTCCTGTCCCTAAAGTGCAGCATGTTCTTTAATGTTTCTGTCTTCGGAGAACAGTGAATATAGTCAGAATCATTCAGGCATACACAGTGACTGTTGTTGCCAAGGCTGTATATCCAGGGACAAAGCTTCTGCATGTACAGCAGAAGTCAGATGTATGAACCACAACAATTTGAATGAGATGTTCCTAGGACAAAACACTCTGGCACTTGCAGACAAACATCAGGAGAAGAAAAACATCGCATGTTTCACTTTCATTGCATGAACGGACTAAAAATGTTGCAATCCTCAAGGAAAGACCCTGAAGTGCATACTGAAGAGGCAAGATCCAGAAGGAAGTATTAAGAATATGGTATGGGAACAAATAAACTCACTGCTTTAAGAAATGTGTGTTTACTGTTTTCATGAGGAGACAAAAAATGGATGAAATCATTGTCAACAGGTTAAAAAAGAATAACAATTTTTTTTTCCCAGATGACATTATAACCCTGCCCATAAAGTTCTGTTTAGATGAGTTTTGAGCCAAGATTTTCCATGTAATTAGGTGTTGTGAAACTCTTGGATACTTCAGTAACATTAAAATGGAATGTTTTGAAAACCTCGGTATAATATTTCTAGGAAGTGTAACATGCATCAGCCCCATTCCAACACAAAACCCATGATAGGTTATTGCAGAATATTGCTCTACATTAGGGCAGAGGTGAAAACAATGCATTCCTCATGCATTTACTGCATCTTGAACTCTGTGTTCAGAACATTCAACATCAGAATTAATACAAAAATTCAGAAGCAAATTTTATTACTGTTTTTATCAAAACTTACCATCACTTATAAAAATTAACCTGAAAATGTATCTCATGAATGTGACTCCATAACCAATGAGATTTTCTGGTTATTTTAGAGATATTAAAGTTTACCGTGCTTATTTTAATTCATTTGAGCAACCTGAGCATTCATGAAGGGGACATGACCTACAATTCTGCTCTCTCCCATGCTGGACCTCAGACAAAGGTACACCTTGCAGTACAAGTTGCACCATTGCAGCCCCCTCCACATTTTCCTCTCTATCTCCCAGCACTGTCTTTTTTTTTTTTTTTTAAAACATCTGTATCCTTTTTTCTATGCTTTTATAATTTCTTCCACCCTCTTTCTAGCTATACCCAAATGTGTCCATTTCAGGGCAAGTGGTTTTTCAGTATGTACCACAAGAATGAAGTATACCCATGGACTGCCGCTCAAGCCTGCAAGCTGCAATGCTCCTACAGCTGTGGTAGCACCCAACTCAGTTTCACATTCTCATTTAAAAGCTAAAATTAAAAAAAAAAATCCAAAGAAAGAACGTGTAAGCAACTACATACCAAGCATCGAATAACACAGAATACGGAGATAAAGATGCAGAGGAGAAGCAAGGGGGAAGCTGCACAGCCCCACTAAAACTCCTCAGCCTTGTGACAGAGACCACATGTGTAAGACACGGGTTAGGTACCACAGAGGTCCTACCCCTGCCTCCTCCACAACAAACTCACATCTACATAGAACTTGGTAATGCCACACCTTTCACATGTTTTTACAAACAACACATTGCACATTGCAGTAATAATTTGTGAAGAAAAGCGTAATTAAAATTAAGAAAATGAAAAATTCCTCTTGGTGCCCCTCAGATGTTGTTTAACTTTCTACTGCTTTTACTTTATTCATACATCAACTGATGTACTCCTGCTGCCCTTCAGATATTGCATGACTTCAACCTTGCTTAATCCTTGTCAGCCTTCTCATACCTACCATACCAGCAGCCCACATTTCAGACTGTTCCCAAATTCCATCAAACTGGACAAGAGCAAAGCACACATGCAACAGGCACCTCTCACTAACCTGCACCATTGCCCACCCAGACTCCACCATGCTTCTCTTTTGATAAAATTCCATTGTGTATCATGCACAATCTAGATCACAACATAATTAGGAGGTGAATGTTTTCATTTTTCCATAAGGGCCCATATAAGAACACAGATATTACACTATCTAAAGCATACGATCACTTCCCTCAGTTCCAAACATGCTATACACAAACCCCACTTGTACACAAGTATGAATACACACTGAGAGTTGTTCCACCGCAACTCATTACAGCAGCTTCTATGATGTGTTCCTTTATCATAGTCACTTAAGGTGATAAAGAGTTATCTATGTCAAAATGCAAGAACTGGTATTCAATGTTTTGTACTACCTATCTCCATTTCCATTTTCTGGAAAACCTAAGAAGTGCACAACCTTTTTTACAACAGACTATTTTCTCTACATGATTACACCACAAGCGCTTTAGATGTCAAGGAAGTGCAAGTAGTCTTAAAAATAGTTAAGAAGCTAAATGGGTCTAAAAAGCCATCACATCAAAAGTCCCCTTAGGGAAAGGTAAAGATGCAATTAAAAGCTTTTGGTGTCAGTATGACACCAAATTACTAAATGCAACCAAGAAAAAAATTCTACAACGGTCTGTTAGAGCACTAACCCACCCCAGTTCTGTATTGTGCTCTTTGCTACACCCTTCTCTTCCTCATTTCAATATATGAGCAGGCTTTCTGGATGGCAACAGGTGCTCTTGCATCTTTTTTTAGAGAATGCATTTTTTTATGCCTGCATCTTCCCTTCCTTTCTGTACTCTCCTATCATCCTGAGTTTTCTAGTACAACACACTCAGAGCACCTTCCTTCTCCGCCATTCCTTGCCATGTTTTCTTGCTGCCACTTGAAATCCTCCTTTTACCCTCTTAACCTTATTCCAGACCAACGTCATTCCCTTACACAGCTTTACTGACTCACAAATCTCTCTTCTCCACTGACCTCTCTCCTGCTGCTCAGCTTCTCATCTGGATCCTTCTGAGCCAATGTAAATGCAGACACTCACCTTTCCTCCCATGCCCTCTTCTCCCTGACTGTCAATGCAAATTATGTAAAAAAAACTGTCCAAAAAATATGTCAGAATTGCAAGTAAATACTCAGAAGTTATGAAACACAAGAATCAAAACTCCCTCAGCAAGCAATCTTAATAAACCACTACATAAAAGAAAAGACATTTTAATAATTTATCAGTTGGGAGAGTCGTTGAGAGTCTCCCATAAAAGTACAGAACAGTCAGAGACGCCCCAGCACAGATACTGTTCCTTTCAAAGAGGTAGGTCTCTAACTGGGCTTACCAGCCCTCAGCAGGCTCTAAAACAATTTTGCATATACCCAAATACATGCAACACTGGCTAAAATTTGTGTTTTCCAATGACCTATAGTCACCAGCACTCTAGCAGCCCCCACAGCTAGTTGCCTCTCTGGATTTACAGCTCTACTGTAATTTCCACTAGGGCTGAGACCCCTCCTCACTCACAGGTACCCTAATTCTACTTCAGCAACTTCTGAAGAAGTATCTTTGCTTGATACTTGGAAAGTGGGGTTATGAGCCTCTTTCTTCTGCCACTAGAATGAGAAGATAGTCCCTGTTATATTTTGCCATCTTTCCCTCTCTCCCTTTAGTCTGCATTAGGGGAGATGAGAGATCTCCTTGATGAACACAGACCTTCCCTCCCCAGATTCATATAAGTACTGGAAACCATTAGAAACAATCCTATAAATGCCTGAAAACCTGTTCATACAAATACCTTCTGATGAGTTTACGCATGTAACACAAAAGGCATTAAGCACTGAAGCTGTGACTGATACAAGCCTGCCAGCCAAAAAGACAAACTCAGAAAAGAGGAAGGAACTGTCCTTTAACCTTTTCCTGCATGTGCTTTCCACACTGTACTTACGTCTCACTCAGTTTTTAAAAACGCAAGTTGTAGCTACCAAACCTGCGTTCAGTCATCTGCACTATATGAAAGAAGAAAAGTAAGCAGGACCCTGCTTTCAGCAGCCTACCCACTCAGTTTGCTTTAAAACCTAGATGATGTAACAGCAAAAAAAATCAAGCAAAAATTCTGAGTTGAGTGTGTCCCTTCATGCTGTAACACTGTGAACCATCATACCAAGGAGAAGACACAGGCTCTATCAAGCCTAATAAACTATTCCTCTATTATTAATCAATCAGCTCACTTCAAAATTGTATAAAGAGTTCCGTAATATGAACAAGCTTGAAGGATAGCACAAAAATAAATGTGAACACTAGGGTTGCTGTGTAGGTCTTTACCTTTACTCCAAGCCACTATTTTGTGAGACTATAGGCCACTTACAAGCAATTTGATGCAGGCTTGTAAGAGTGCAGATCCCTTAAAGTTTTGTTTTAAAGAAAGCTATTCCACTTATCTCAGAGGGGAAAAAAAACCCCAGTATTGTGGTTTGGGGATCTTCTTCTGTATGTGCATACACATTTAGTACCTGCTCTTCCTAGTTATATTACAAGTCATAAGCAGTCCTGCTGCATCCAGAGTGAATTAGTGAATTTAGAACTGGCAAAAGGCTCACACGGGGCTGTCTGCCTCACAGGCAGAAGACTCCATCTAAAACTTACACAGAGAAGGTCCAAGGCTGCAAACAGGTTTGGAAATCACTAGCAGGTGACACGTTAACCAAGCAATCACTGTCATTGTGACTACTAAAATATTTGTTTAGTAATCTTCTAATTCAAAGTTAGGACAGGGCCATGAATATTTTTCAGCTGAGATTTTCCAGAAAGTAACTGAACCACTGTTATTCTGTTTTCACCATGCTTTGTAGAGTTACCAAATTGCAACAAAGCCAGTGTGTTGCATAACAAGTTGAGTCACACTATTGTTTTCAAAGCAGATAAACTCTGCATTTATTCTTTGTGTGCACCTGTCATTAGTAATTTGATCCAGGGGTTTGATGGTATATTGTAACTTCCTATCACTGCCATGGCATTCTAAATGAAAAATTATTTAACATATTTCTCTTGTTTATAAACTTCCCCTAGGTACTGAGCTTTGCTCAACTTCAAAAGATGAATATTGAATGCTAATTTTAATTATTGCTAGAAACCAACCAATAAAAGCACTAACATTTCAACACAAATGCACTTTCTGAATTCATGGAAAAAGATGATGAGATTTTGTTCTTAGAAGTCTTTAGTGAATTGGGAGGCTTACTCTGAAAAATACCACATCTGTGTGTAATAGTTCAGAAGTTCTGAAAATCAACACCCTTTAAAAGCCATCCAGCTGTGTAAACCACATGAGAAACTTGCAATAATCCTCTTGAAAATTCAGCCTAACCCTATGTCCAGATCAACGAGTGTTACGATCATGCAATCCTGAAAGGCAACTTGAGTTGAGGGTGCTTGGCACCGTCTCAGCAGCACTCAGCACTCTGTGTGATCAAACCAGACAGCTAATGCAGTTCAGGCTAATGCGCTGAATGAACACACAAACAAAACAGGCTGAGGCAGAGCTATTTTAAGACTCGTACGTAGAAAACCTGTAAACCAGCAACAAGAAGCTTTACAAACTACTTGTATTTAAGAGTGTGAATGGGTCAGAAAGAACACAGAACCAGGAAGGGGACTTGTAGTTTCAAGTGGGTAACGTTGCAAAAGGCAGAGGTTGTGTGAGGGGGGAAGATTTTGAAGAGCTATTTTAAGTTTGAGGAAAGGAGGAGAGTGCAGAGTTACAGAGTAAACAAAACTGTATGGTGCTTTGAAAGGGAAGCTTTTGGAGTTTGCATTTGAAATGAGAATGCTGTGTACATATGGTGATAATGGCATAACAGGGAATTTGGAAAAGATGGGTAGTCCAGATCTTGTCAGATTGAGCTGGCAGAGCAGGAGAATATGTAAGATGAAATACCAAAATCCCAAGCTGGAAAAGGACTGAAAAGAGAACAAGATTGAGGATGCAGGTAGTTTTGAAAGATAACAAAACAGACACCTAACATGACAACATGCAAATAGCAATATCCTTAATTAAGAAGTCATGAACGCATGGCATGATTTTCATGCAAGCAGCTGAAGAATTTTAAGTCGGATTTCTCAAAATAACACAAAACTTAGTTATGGAAGAAGGGAGATGTAAAAGAAAAGGCAAGAAATGAGTTTTTGAGGGCTAGGCAATCAGCAATGGGATATACCACCTGATATTTAAAGCATAGAGAAAGAGCAAAAATTCATGTAAACAACGCATACAAAGCATATTTATACATCTGACAGAAGGAATAAAGCACATGTACGACTAAAGCACAGCTAGATATATTCTGATAGAGCACTGTTTGGACTAGAACCATAAAATACAATGGAACAAACTTTGAGGTAAGTGACCAGCAGATATATTAAGTACGTTTGGTAAACAGACTCAGAGATAGGATGACTGTATTTTTCTACAGGGGCAGACAACATATTTGGGGGCAATGGAAGAGTATAAGAATGGATCTGCACTGGAAGCTGAAGTTTAACAAGAAATAAAGCATACACTGAAAAGGCATACATAAGTAAAGAACATGAAAATTGAAGAACAGACCATTGATTAGTAACTTGTATACAACCATTTGAATGTACACATAGAAAAGATACAGTACGGAACTATGTAATTTCAGGCAGAAAAATGATTAATAGCTATAATAAAGTCATACATCAAGGGTGTAAGTGGATACAAACATTACAGAGATATGTTAAGAACAGGGGCTGGGTAACTTATGCAATAGGAGTTATTTCAGTAGATGTGAATGCCTTGGGACAGTGAAAGGAAAGAAAAAGTTAGCAGGGATAGCATGCGGTCCTGGAAAAGTTAGGGCAACAGTATATGCTTGTAATTTATAGATGTGCTCTCATCTCCTACTTGTATCAAGTATAGAATAATGACACAGAGAGGCTGACAAGTGTACTGTCTGCTCTACCTCAAAGTGAACGTATAGAACGGATGGAACGAGAAGATGGGGTATCTGTATGTAGAGATACAGCTGCAGAGGCACACAGGAGCACGGGCCAGCACTGTACACAGACGTGTGACCCCTGGGGCGCAAAGGGAAGGGTGGATGACAGTCAGAGTGCGTACATTCGCCAAAGCAACGCGGCAGAGAAACGCGCAGCGACACGCCTGCAGGCAGGTGTGCAATGACAACAGCTGGCCAGCCACGGCCGAGCTCCAGTGCAGAAGGCGAAGCAGCGGGGACACGGGGCTCGCAGGGAGCCCGTGGCAAACCCTGCCAGGAGCCTGGCCGTGCCAGGAGGCGGGAAGCCACGGCAAGAAGGCGGGCTGTGCGGCAGGAAAACATGGCAGGCGGTGTGCCCGCACGCCGGGGAGCGCCCGAGCGGCGATGCCGGAGGCGGCGGGGCCGGAGCAGAGCGCGGAGCCCGGCGGGCGCTCGGGGAGGCGCAGGGCACCCAGCCCCCGGCAGAGCGGCCGCCG